>LR544103.1:0-116657 GCA_900536305.3 Caenorhabditis sp. 40 LS-2015
GTTTTATAGTCAAAGTTCATTAGAGCATTCTAGACTTTTTAAAAGAACAACAGCTTGGTTTTTGAAAAAGAGAATTACAAGTAACAGGAGGGATAAAACATCAGTGAACAACACAGAAAGCAGGCAATTACTCTTGGCGTCTCTTTCTCTCGATTTTCAAGTTGTACTTGTGAAGTTTGACCTCAAAATGATCGTTATCGTCGGTTTCCGATTCACGGTAGATCAAAAGATCCGGGCTGTCCGGAGAAGCAATTTCCGCTCCGAAACCGAGGAGCTCTCGTTTGAGAGTGTCCACGTTCAAGTCGTCCGATGAAAAACAGATTTCGTATGATTGGATCGTGTCCGATTTGAGGAGGAGCTGAAAAATGTGTTTTTTGTTTAAAAATCTGGAAAAATGAAGTTTCGAGTAGAAAGTTCGGTAGAGTGCACTTGCACCTCGACAATCGAAATGGTGATTTCTGGCGGTTTTTTGGGGTAGTTTTTGATTTCAAGTTGGCTCCAATGAAAACCGAGCAAAGATTTTCAAATCTGAGAAGGTTATCACAAAAGTTCGGAAGAGCGCACTTGCACCTCGAAAATGGAAATGGTGATTTCTGACGGGTTCTGGTGGTAGTTTTTGATTTCCAATGGATTACACTAAAAATCGATCAAAAATCTAAAAAACTAAGAAAGTTATGACCAAAGTTCGGTGGAGCGTATTTGCAACTCCGAACTTGATCATGCAAATTTTGAAGTGTTCGAGGGGTAATTTCCGATTTCAAGTCGATTGCAAGCAAAATCGATCAAAAATCTTAAAAACTAAGAAAGTTATGACCAAAGTTCGGTAGAGCGTATTTGCAACTCCGAACTTGAAAATGCAATTTTTAAAGGGTTTCTGGGGTGATTTTCGATTTTAAGTCGATTGCACTTAAAATCGACGCGCTATCCCAAGATCCAAGCGAGTTACAGAGAACATTTGAGGGTTTTTGACTCCGCCCACTTTTCAAAAAATTTCAAAAAACATTTTTTTTGTGTTAATTTTTTACCTTCAAAACTCTCACAACCTCCCAAGTCTCAATCTTCTCATAGACCATCAAAAGTCTCGGACACTTGAGTTGACTCAGAATCGAGAGCCTCGAATCGTTCCGAGTGACACCACCTCCGATAGCAATCTGGTCAGCATTCAGGCACGCCTCCGTCTCGTTCATTTCGCTAATCAGTTTCTGGAGCTGAGGTCTCGTCAGCGGCGACGTTCCGGTGTGCTCCAAATTGATGTAGATGCCCGCCGGTTGGAAGTATCGGAGAATGCGAATCTCCTCCCACAAACGATCGCATTTCAGCGAGACACCGCCCGTCTTGATTCTGACGGCGAATTCTCCAAGTGCGGCTCCAGATGCTTGACGAAGTCCTTGATCCTCGTCTGGCAGTACTCGAAATACTCCAGTTCCAGACGCGGATGCTTCAGAATCGACACCAGATCCTCGATGGCCACGTCTTGCTTGTAGCCGTCTTGTCGATATGCGGTCAGCGGCCATGGGCGGACTACGGTAGTTTGCGCAGCGGAGAGTCGAGAGTCACAGAAATCGGGCCGTGCCCGATGGAAATGTCGATGCGGTAGAGCTTTGGGTCCCAGGAGTCGACCAGATGGCGCAGTGGTTGACACACGTTGCGAAGGGTGAAGCTGGAAAACGCGATTCTCGAAAAGTTATCAGTGGAGCGCGTTTGCAAGCCTGACCTCAAAAGGTTTGACTTTCTATTTGTCGGGTGTAGTTTTTGATTCGAAATCGACTCCGATTGAAATCAACCGAAAATCTTGAAAACTAAGCGAGTTATGACGAAAGTTCAGTGGAGCGCACTTGCAACTCACAACTGGAAATTTTAAGGTACCGCGCGATTCAGGTGCAATTTTCGATTTCCAATCGATTGTAACGAAAATCAAGTAGAAAACTCGAAAACTGAGGGAGTTATAGGGAAAGTTCACTGGAGCGCACTTTCATCATTTTTCAAGTATGCGATAGAGCGTGTTCACTAACCGATATTCCTTTCCCAAATCGTCGGCAATTTTCTGGAAAACATCGACTGGCAATTCGGTGAGTGTTGAAGTTTTTGGAAGCTGGCTGAAAAAATTTTGAAAATCCAAAAAAATTTTTGGAAACTTTTTTTCGAAAATTTTTTAAAGATTTTATGCCTGATTTTTGATTGCAGTAAATCTCGTTTTGTGGTCGAAACTTTAAAAAATTTTCGATGAAAAAATTTCATTGTTTCGCATTTTTCTTCCCCCCACCTCGTGTCATAATTTAAATCGAAATTTCCTCTCGAAAATCGCTGAAACCAAAACTCGAACTCTCGATAATCCATGACACCGGCGCCCAGCGTGTTGATCAGTTCGTTGAAAGTCTCGAAAATCGGTCTGTTTTTGTGAAATTCGTAGAGAATGAACGTTCGGCGGACGCGCTGATCGTTGAGGTATGGCTGAGCCATGATTTTTGACACTGAAAATTGGCGAAAATTGCAAAAATCTGGGTGAAAAACGAGTGAAAACGAAGAAAATTGGATCTGAAATTCGAAAACTTCTTTTGCGCGTAGAGTGTGACGCCAGGTACGCAAATTGCGGACAAGGCGTCAGACTCGACGCGCAACAAATGTTTTGCGAATTTGTTTTTCGTTTTCTTCATTTTCGCTCAATTTCTCCCGTTTTTTCGCCGGTTTTCTCGATCTGAACACGACTAAAATCATTTCAGTCAAAACTAACCAACTAATCAACGAAATATGTCCGATGCACTTCGCGGGAACCCAATCGCTCTTCGTTCGTGCATTCTCTACGATTTTCTTCTCGAAAAACCGGCCGACGAGTCGTATGAGAGTCTGTGTTCGCTCGTCGGAAACGATGCGCTGCCGAGGGAAGAGTTCGATTTCTGGCTGAATCGATTCGGAAACGGAAATTTCGCATTGGAGTTTGAATTTTCGGACTTGCCCACCGACGTGCTCAAAGTGATCATCGAGAAGTCGGAGCTGAGAGAGCAGTAATTTCGCATTTCAAGGTTCTAAAATTTCAAAAAATGTTTTCCAGATTGCTTCTCCGAAAAGTGTCCAGCCCTCTTCGCTCGCTGGTTGATCAAGTTCGACCGAATTTCGAAACACTTGAAATTCACTCGAATCTCGATCACATTTCGCTTCGCTTCGACAACACCGAGATCATCTACGCAGGACTGGATTTCAAAAAGAGACCGGCGAGAAACTGGGAAGACAGAATATATCATGTCATCAATAAAGACTATCGATACATGTGTCTTAAAGATTTGGAAATTTCACTGAAAAATCGAGCGCTGAAATTGGAACTTCTGAAAATGGAGTGTTACGACACAATTCAAAATGGGTCGAACTTCTACGGCGACGTCGGACGTCTCCTGGAATCGATCGATCATCGATGCCACGTGAAATCGCTGGACATCAATATACCCAATCAAGACGACGCCCTATCGATTCTACATTGTTTCAAGCCGGGAGTTTTGAAGAAGATCTGCCTGTACAAGTATTCGGATGATGACGCGGCGCTCCAGTTGCTCCCAATCGACAAGTTGACCAAGACTGAGCAGTGGAAGCACGCGGAATACATTGCTATTTATAACTTCAAAATCCAAGAGCCCATGGATAGTTTCCATCACTTGCGTCACTTCAGAGCCACATGGAATCAAGTCACACCGGAAGAGCTGGAAGGTCTCAGAGATGTAAGTGCGCCCTAATGAATTTTCGCCAAGCAACCAATACCCAATTTCAGGCTCTCTCCGAATCTGTCAACTTCGACAACTGCTGGATTTCGTCAGATGATGAAATCAAAGATGTCGAACTGATCATGGGAACCGAAGAGAACGACGACGAGACTCTGATCTATCCGATTCGGAATTCGACGGACTTTTTGGCAACTTATGTTCGCGAAGGTTACATCGCAATCAAGAAGAGGTCTAAAGATTGATATATTTTGCTCCGAGAATTCTGTATTATTGGCCAGAGACGAAAATCGGTATTATTTTTTAATTGTCCTTGTCTTAAATTATATGTCTCAGTTTTTTATCTAGATTTTGTCATGTGACACACAATTTGTAGCATTCATTACTTCGGAAATAAATTTCTTCCTGAACAACTAAAAAATTCAAATGTGAAAATGTCGGACGCGCACAGCGCCTTGGGGCGACAAAGTAGAAACGTGCGCCAGCACGAAAAGCACGCAAAGATGCGCCTTGCGCACTTCCCGTGCCCTCAAAAGTTTCAGATTTTTTCAACTGAGAAATCGTTTTTCGTGTATAAAAGATGTCTGAGGAGGTTTTTCGGGAGGGTTTCTTTACAGAAGTTCTTCTAACAGCTCAATTTACGATTAAAATGCAAAAAATCTCTTCTTTTTCGTCGATAAGCTGGAAAAATTGAATGTTGGAAAATCCTGTTCTCTTTATTTGGTTTAGACGATTTCAAGAGGGCTGCTGCTAGTGATTATGACGAAATATGATAAAAATAACCAACTTCTAGTTGATATACATTGTTTTCTCGCCAATTTGTTCACATTCTTACTCAAACATTAACCAATTCCTTCAGCTATGGAATTTTTCCAGCTTATCGACGAAAAAGAAGAGATTTTTTCATTTTAATCGTAAATTAAGATGTTAGAAGAACTTCTGTAAAGAAACCCTCCCGAAAAACCTCCTCAGACATCTTTTATACACGAAAAACGTTTTCTCAGTTGAAAAAATCTGAAACTTTTGAGGGCACGGGAAGTGCGCAAGGCGCATCTTTGCGTGCTTTTCGTGCTGGCGCACGTTTCTACTTTGTCGCCCCAAGGCGCTGTGACGCGTCGATTCAATGGAGCGATGTTGCGACATGTGGTTCCAGAATTATTAGGCCACGCCCACTTGAACAAGTGTGCGATTTTTGCTCGATTTTGTGGTTTTGCGAGTTCGAAATGTTCATCTTCTAGAAGCTCCAATTCTCAGCGCAGGTTGTCGAAAAAAATTTTTGAATTGATAATAGTGAAATTTTTGAGGAAAAGCTGAAAAATAACTGAAAAACTTCTACCAATGAAAGAAGTTAAATAGTTAAAAATTGCTAAATTTGTCATGACAAACAGCACACTGAAACAGGAATCGAATGACTCGTTTTTCTTGAAAAAATTCTCGAGACCATTTTTTCGAATCACTCGACGACCAACATAGAAATGCAATCGCGCTCCACTGTGCGAATTTTCAGAGTGAGGAAAACTTCGAAAATTGTCCCGCTTTTTCGACTGTCCAATGGAGCGCAATTGCATTTCTACAGCTGTGGAATGTCTTCGGAAGAAACCGTTTTTTATGCAAATTTTGGTCACTTTCTGAACTGTATCCCTTTTTTTGTTGTATCCCCTTTTTGTAAGGACTCGTACGGTCTCGTAAGCTCGATCAAAAATGAAAACCTTGTTTTGCGCGTAAAGTGTGACGCCAGGTACGCAAATTGCGGACAAGGCGTCAGACTCGACGCGCAACAAATGTTTTGCGAATCTAGTTTTCGCTCTGGCAAATTCGTTTTAAATCTTATCGCGATGATTTGAGCAAATTTGAGGAAAATTTAAGGTGTTATAAGATCTGAAATTCGTCTTGTAAGATTTGAAATTCTTCTAATAAGATTTGGAGACTTCAATAAGATTTCAATACTTTCTCATAAGATCTGAATATTTTCTGATAAGATTTGAAAAATTGACTTCTTATAAGATCTGAATATCAAGATTTCGATAAGATTTCAATTTTGAATTTCAAATCTTATCGAAATCTTGATATTCAGATCTTATAAGAAGTCAATTTTTCAAATCTTATCAGAAAATATTCAGATCTTATGAGAAAGCATTGAAATCTTATTGAAGTCTCCAAATCTTATTAGAAGAATTTCAAATCTTACAAGACGAATTTCAGATCTTATAACACCTTAAATTTTCCTCAAATTTGTTCAAATCATCGCGATAAGATTTAAAACGAATTTGCCAGAGCGTTTTCTTCATTTTCGCTCAATTTCTCCCGTTTTTTCGCCGGTTTTCTCGTTCTGAACACGAATAAAATCATTTCAGTTAAACACTAACCAACTAATCAACGAAATATGTCCGATGCACTTCGTGGAAACCCAATCGCTCTTCGTTCCTGCATTCTCTACGATTTTCTTCTGGAAAAACCGGCCGACGAGTCGTATGAGAGTCTGTGTTCGGTTGTCGGAAGTGATGCGCTGCCGAGAGAAGAGTTCGATTTCTGGCTGAATCGATTCGGAAACGGAAATTTCGCATTGGAGTTTGAATTTTCGGACTTGCCCACCGACGTGCTCAAAGTGATCATCGAGAAATTGGAGCTGAAAGAGCGGTAATTTCGAATTCAAAAACTTCAAAAGGAAAAAAAAAACATTTCAGATTCATCCTTCGAAAAGTGTCTCACGGTCTTCGCTCGCTGGTTGATCAAGTTCGACCGAATTTCGAAACACTTGATATTCGCTCGAATCTCGATCACATTTGGCTTTACTTCGACGACACTGCGATCACCTACGCGGGACCGGATTTCAAACCGAAAAGCATCTGGGAACACGAAAGATATGTCATCAATAAAGACTATCGCGAAATGTGTCTCAAAGATCTGCATATTTCACTGAAAAATCCAATGCTGAAATTGGAAAAGCTGGAAATGAATTTTGGCGACACAATTCACAATGCGTCGAACTTCTACGGCGACATCGGACGTCTCCTGGAATCGATCGATCATCGATGCCACGTGAAATCGGTGGACATGAAGATTCCCAATCAAGACGGCGTTCTCTCAATTCTACAGCATCTCATTCCGGGAGTTTTGAACAATATCAGCCTATTCAGCGAGTCAGACCAGTTGCTCCAAATCGATAAGTTGACCGAGACTGAGCAGTGGAAGCTCGCGGAAGACGTCTGGACTGAGTACTTCAAAATCCAAGAGCCCATTGAAAGTTTCTATCATTTGCGTCACTTCAGCGCCACATGGAATCTAGTCACACCGGAAATGCTGAAAGGTCTCAGAGATGTAATTGCGCCCTAGTGAATTTTCGCCTAGCAACCAATGCTTATTTTCAGACTCTCTCCGAATCAGTCAACTTTAAATACTGCTGGATTTCATCAGATGATGAAATCAAAGATGTCGAACTGATCATGGGAACCGAAGAGAACGTTGACGACACTCTGATCTATCCGATTCCGAATTCGACGGACTTTTTGGCAACTTATGTTCGCGAAGGTTACATCGCAATCAAGAAGAGGTCTAAAGATTGATATATTTTGCTCCGAGAATTCTGTATTATTGGCCAGAGACGAAAGTCGGCATTATCCCTATTTGTTCTTGTCTCAATTTATATATCTCAGCTTCAATCAGATTTTGTTAAATGACGCATATTTAGTAGAATTCATTACATCGGAAATAAATAGTTTGATTGCGATCCATATTTTCACTTTTTGGCGCTAAATTAGTAGGCCACGCCCAATGAAAACACTCAGTGATTTTTGCCCGATTTTGTGGCTTCACGGGTTTGGAATATAAAACGAACGTTCTATTATCATCGCAGATTTTCGAAAATAACTGGAGAAACATGGCGGAAATTTTCAAATAAGAAGAAAAATGCCAAAGATTGAAAATTTTTCATCGAAAAATTAATATAAATTCGCAGTCTGTTGGCACTCTTTTAAAGGCGCATGACGTTACTTAAAAGGATATCTCGCCGCGATTAGACATTTTTCCAGTCTGAAAAATGTGCGCCATCAAAAGTTTTAAGATTTTACATCTTTTTCAGACTGAAAAAATGCCGAATCGTGGCGAGATATCCTTTTATGTAACGTCATGCGCCTTTAAAAGAGTGCCAACAGACTGCGAATTTATAATATTGAAATTTTGAACGAAAAAAGGGGCCAAAAATCAGGCTTAAGATCTAAATTTTTTTTTTCGAAAAAAGTGTTCCCGCGGACCGCCCGAATCATTCGATCTACCGTTATCTGAGATGCCATAATGGAGAATTTGTTACTTCTGTTCGTTGATTTTTCGAATGAAACTGTTTATTAAATTTATTGAGATTTTTAAACCAAAAATCCTATACTTTGAAAATTTCGATAATTATTGCGAGACTCTCTTGATAGTGAGAACATGTTTGCCGTCCTTGTCTTTTTCGAACTCGAATTGAAAGTAGTCGCAAGAGTTCGGAATCGAGTATCGACGATTGTAAGCATTGTAAGAAGAATCTTGACACAGAATTCTATCCACTTCCAGCTCCACTCTCTCCTTCTCCTTTTCGTCCGCATCATTCTCCTGATTCTCCTCTTCTAGCTGATCTTCAAGCTGATCTTCCTCATCCTCAACCTCTTCCTCATCCTCGTCTTCTGACTCATCCTGTTGCTGCTCCTCCTCTTCTTCTTCATCTCCCTCCCAATTCCACAGATCATAAAGATTATTATCATAGTCATTATCATAGTCGCCGGCAAGACTGAACAAGTCGTCATAATCGTTATAGTCCCAGCCAAGAATTTTGACCGGGAGATGGCACGATTCGAGGTGGGCGGATCGGAGGAGAAGCTAAAAATGTTAGGGGATTTTCTAGGCCATCAAATTTGACACCTACATCTCTGACCATGAACAGATGCTCCTCGTTGAACTCGAATCGATTGATTCGGACCTCCTTGAAATGGAGTAACTTTTCCACACGAATCTGACTCGGATATCCATCCCAACACAACATCTTCGCCCCCTTCCACTGCTCCGTCTCGGCGATCTCATCGAATTGCTCTTCTGACAACTTATAGGCGTAGAATGTGATCTTCTCCAGAATCTTCGGCTTCATGAACTTGAGAATCGGAAGAACATGCTCCCCATCAGCGAAAACGTCAAGCTCGCGAGCGTCGAGTTGGAAGTTCCACGATCCTAGGAACAGCGCGAATCCAGGCTTCGCTCCATCCTTACGCACGAAGAATCGGATGCTGTCGATTTTGAGGCTCGGATGCTCGTCAAGCGTTCGGACTCCGAAGAGCATTGTTGTTGGAAAATTGGTAACACACGTGTAGCTCTTGTGAAGTTCTGGTGGGCTTCGCTTGAAATCCAGCGTGCAAGCTTCGGCTTCCAAAGGCTCAAAGCTGAGTTTCAAATCATCCATCTCGATTTTCGAATTATCACATTCGAACGAAAGCTTGATATTCTCACAGCGAATCTCCGTGCAGTCGACCAGATTTCGCACATCGTGGCAGACTTTTCGAAGGCGCAGACTGAAACAATGGAAGTGTTATCAATGGAGCAACTTTGCACATTCCTACCAATCGAGAAGTGTCGATTCCTTCACCACCTTCTCGAGAATGTCCATCGACAAATCGGAGAATGTCACAGCGGATGAGTTATGCGGACTGAAACAAGAAAGTTCGATTGGAGCGAGATTGCATTTGGATACCTTCTCTCGATAGCCGACCTCCGTGGTAGTACTGATAGTACTTCCATTCGAAATCACACGTAATCGATATTAGGATCGTCTTGAAGTTCGCAAAGTTTCCGGTAGGCATCGAACACTGGGTCCTTGTTGAGAGCAGCATTCAGAATGAATCGGTTTTTGAGGACTGCGGACATTTTCTAAAAAGAAAACTCGTTAATACGGTGAACTGTATATAGAAAAATGCAAGCGCGTTCCATTGAGAAGAGTTTTTCGCACAAAGGGGGCGTCTCAATGGAGTGCGATTGCATTCCTCTGGAGCGCGATCTCACCGTGATTCTTGTGATGAGCAGAGTTTGATGCGATCCATGAGGTTTCAAGAATTCTAGCTTGAAGTAGTCGTGAGAATTTCTGATTGCAAAACGACGAGTCGCCGAATCATAGGCGGGATTCTCGCTCAATATTTGATCGTAGCTTCTCTCATCTTCCTCCGTTCCCACATTAGAACCGTCGATTCCAAAATGGCACACCTCGAGGTGAGGGGATTTGAGGAGAGCCTGAAAAGTGGAAGATTTCCGTTCGGAGCTGAGAAAGAAGAGCCCTCTCACGTCTCTGATCATGCACACGGTCTCATCGGAGAACTCGAAATACGCGATTTCAATATGCTTGAAATTGAGCAGCTTGTCCATTCGAAATCCCTCTGGAAATTGATACAGGCGCAATTTCTCCGCCCCCTTCCAATGCTCCGTCTCAGCGATCTCATCAAACTCCTGGAGAGTGAAGTCGTTAAGAATACGAGTGACCCTGATTTCTTCAAGATATCGCGGCTTCAAAATTGAAAAAATCGGAAGTAAGCTCGTTTTGGGTGCACTGAAGTGGAGTGCGCGAACGTTCAGTTGAAAATCGAGCGATTTCAGAAGCTCCAAAAACTCGGCCAACGGCTCGAGCTCCTCAAAGAAGGTAAAAAGATTGAAGACGCCGATTTCGAGATTCGGAATATTCAAGAACGCCGAGACATCGTCGATGAATGTTGCGGAAGACGTGACCGCCCAACCGCCGAAATCCATTGAGCTAGAAGACGTTTCGAAGCAAAAATTCACTTTTTCGCAGTGAACTTTCGAGGAGTCCACGAAATTTCGAAGCTCGTGGGACACTTTTCGAAGACGCATACTGAAAACATGGAGTTTTTATCTATGGAGCAGGTTTGCATCATTAGTACCAATCTTCGAGTTTCAATTTCTCCATCACTCTCTCGAGGACGTCCATCGGCAGATCGGAGAATGTAACTGGAGAAGAGTTATCGGGACTGAAAATGAAATTCGAAAAAAAACTTTCGATCGGAGCGTAATTGCATTCTGGTACCTTCTCTCAATGGTCAAATCCTGATTTCCATGGTAGTATTTGAAATACTTCCATTCGAAATCCACATAGTCCATATTCTTGTTTCCCTTTTTCTAGCACAGATTTTCGAAAGAATCGAAGACTGGCTCCTTGTTGATGGCAGCATTCAGAATGAACTTGTTGTTTTTTTGAATTTTGAGAATTTCGGTCATTTTCTGAAAAAAAGCTAGAGAAATCGAATTCGTCGAAAACCGCAATTTTCGAGCTATATGGATATTCTAAAAATAATTCGTTCCATTTTACGAGAAAATGGGAAAAAAATCGTTAAAAAACGATCAAAAACGAAGAAAATTGGATCTGAAATTTGAAAACTTGCTTTGCGCGTCAATTATGACGCCAGGTACGCAAATTGCGGACACGGCATCAGACTCGACGCGCACGAAATGTTTTGCGAATTTGTCTTTCGTTTCCTTCATTTTGGCTCAATTTTTCTCGTTTTTTCGCCGTTTTTCTCGATCTGCACACGAATAAACTAATTTCAGTCAAACCTCTAACCAACTAATCAACAAAATATGCCCAAAACCTACCAAAATGACCAGAAGATTCGTAGAAGCTTTATTCTCTACGAATTCGAAAAGGAGAAGCCAATTTTCGAATCATTCAAAAATTTGTGCGAGACGATGGGCAACAAATTTATGAAGTATCAAGAATTCGAGTTTTGGTTTCAACGATTTTCGAGCGGAAATTTCGACTTGGACTATGACACGAGGTGGGTGTGGGAAAAAACTTTATCCGAAAAGTTTTCAATTCTCAAAAATTTTCAGCCAAGAGCCGAAGAACCGCACACTCACCGATTTGCCAGTCCATGTTTTTGAGAAAATCGCCGACAATTTGAGACATGAGCATCGGTAAGATCATGCGCTCTATCAGACACTTTTTCGAGTGAAAGCGCGCTCCACTGAACTCTTAGTTAGTTTTCGATATTTTGAGTTAATTTCGATCGAAAGCTTCTTCGAATCAGTCATCGAAATAGGAACAAGTCAAGCACACATTTTCCCACCTCTTGAACGCAAACTCGCCCCATTGATAATTTCCGAGAAATGCGTTTTCCAGCCTCACCCTTCGCAACGTGTGCCAATCGCTGCGCCAACTCGTCGACAGCTGGGATCCAAAGTGTGCGCGCATCGAGATTCTCAAAGACTACACATCGATTCGTTTGAACCTGGACGGCGCCAAGTTCCTGTACAAGAACAAGGGAGGTCTGGTCTCTGTACAGCGATCGCCGCCGTTCGGCGAATATCGAGTGAGGGGAAGGAAGCAAGACGTGGCCATGCGCCATTTGGCGCCGATTTTGAAGCACCCGAAACTGCACGTGGAGCGTTTCGAGTTCAATCTTGAGCAGAGCAAGGCCTTTATCAGAGATTTGGAGCGGCACTTGGAAAAGTTGAACAGCAAAATCAAAGCGAAACGTTTCGCACTGACTGCTGATAATTTGGTGGATTACATTGGAATTCTGAGATATTTGGAACCGAGAGTCCTGAAGACTGTCGATTTGAAACGTCCGAGAACAATTCAATCGGTAAACAATTTGGAGCTTTGGACGGTACGGTTGAACGAATCCGAAGCATGCCAGCACGCTGAGCAAGTGCTGATCCATAACAGTATCACGTTGCGTGATTATGAATTCACGATTCCACGTCTTCTGACGTTGCCGAGAGTGACGTTGAGCTATACGTTCCTCCCGACTTTGAAAGCTGTGGAGATTTTCAAGGTACTAAGGAAAATGGGCGGAGCCAAACGTTTTTGACTCCGCCCACTTCGCTTGAAGTGTGTGTCACAATGAGCCACAATTTTCAGCACCTTCTCAAGTCCGCCACTCTCCAACTGTACGAAATCAAGACTGCTAACTGGGAAGACTTGAACGTGACCACTCTCCAACAGATGCTTATCGAAATTGGCGCCAATGTTGTTGATCCAGAAAACCGCCCGAACGTTTTGATCTACCGTAATCCGCAATCTGTCATCGATGAGCATTTCGAAATTCAACTCCGAGGAGATGGTTGGAGTATCGAAAGAAAGAGAAACTGATTTTATTTTCCAATACATTTTTACTGACTTTGTTACTGATTTTTTGTTGCTGATGTTTTTCGAATGAATCTGTTCGTTTTCCATGCTCCGAAATTACATCTGGAAGCCTTTGAAACGAAAAAATGAGGAAAAATCGTTAAAAAACAGTGGAAAACGAAGAAAATTGGATCGGAAATTCGAATTCTTGTTTTGCGCGTCGAGTATGACGCCAGGTACGCAAATTGCGGACAAGGCATCAGACTCGACGAGCAAGAAATGCTTTCCGATTCTGTTTTTCGTTTCCTTCATTTCGGCTCAATTTTTCTCGTTTTTTCGCCGTTTTTCTTGTTTTGAACGAATCAATATAATTTCAGTCAAAAAATCTAACCAATTAACCAACAAAATATGCCGAAAACCTACCGAAAAGACCCGAAGGTTCGTCGAATCTTCATTCTCTACGAATTCGAAAAGAAGAAGCCGATTTTCGAGTCATTCAAGAATTTGTGCGAGACGATGGGCAACAACTTCATGAACTACGAGGAATTCGAGTTTTGGTTTCAGCGATTTTCGAGCGGAAATTTCGACTTAGATTATGATCCGATGTGGGTGTGAGAATCGTCATATTTTGACTGTAAACGCTGAAATTGAAATATAGATAATAACGAAACATTTTTTCCAATAAAATATTCCAAACATTTTTAGCCAAGACCCGAAGTACCGCACACTCACCGATTTGCCAGTTGATGTTTTTCGGAAAATCGCCGACGATTTGGGAAAGGATTATCGGTAAGAAAATGCGCTCTGCCGGACACTTTACCAAATGAAAACGCGCTCCACTGAACTTTCGATATAATTCGCTTAGTTTTCAATATTTCTGCTTGATTTTGATCGGAATCCATCTGAAATCTTAATAACGTCAGGAAGTGTGAGAAAACCCCAAAGTTTTTACAACTAGGTTACAAGTGCGCTCCACTAAACTTTCGCCATAACTTGCTCAGTTTTCGATATTCTCGCTTGATTTTGTTCGCAATCGATTTCAAATGAAAAATCATGCCAAGCAGAGTTAGTAAAGCACTAATTTTCGACTTGGAAGTTACAAATGCGCTCCAGCGACCTTCACACATAACTCGCTCAATTTTCCAAATTTCTGCTTAATTTTGATAGCAATCCGTTCCAAATCAACAACGTACGCCAAAAAAAAAAGGAGAGAATTTCAGAGTTTCGAGCTGCAAGTGCGCTCCATCGAACTTTTGTCATAACTCGCTTAGTTTTCAAATTTTTTCGTTGATTTCAATCGTAATCAATTTGTAAGCAAGAATATCACCTAACTCATAAAAATCTAACTATTCGAGGTCAGAAATGCAAATGCGCTCCATTGACAAATTTCAAAAAATTGCTAAATTTTTCAGCCTACCTCTTCGCAACGTATGTCGATCGCTGCGCCAACTCGTCGACAGCTGGGATCCAAAGTATGAGCGCATTGAGATTCTCAAAAACCTCAGAACGATTTGTGTGAAGCTGGACGGCGCCGAGTTCGTGTACAAGCACAAGGGAGGTCTGGTTTCTGTACAAGGACCGCCGCCACTCGGCGAATATCGAGAGAGCGGAAAAAAGCAAGAAGTGGCATTCAGCGATCTGGTGTCGATTTTGAAGCACCCAAAACTGCACGTGGAGCATCTCGAGTTCAATCTTGAGCAGAGCAAGGCCTTTATCAGAGATTTGGAGCGGCACTTGGAAAAGTTGAACAGCAAAATCAAAGCGAAACGTTTCGCACTGTCTTTCTCTCATTTGGAGCATCACATTCGAATTCTGAGATACTTGCAACCGGGAGTCCTGAAGACTGTCGATTTGAAACATGCAGGAAACATTCCACTATCGGATGCACGTTTGGAGCTTTTGACGGACATCTTGAGCGAATCCGTGGCATGCCAACACGCTGAGCAAGTTCTGATCGCTGATAGTATCACGGTGTATGATAAGGAATTCACGATTCCAAGTCTTCTGACCTTGCCGAGAGTGACGTTGAGCTATAAGGATCTCCCGATTTCGGATGCTGGGAAGATCTTCAAGGTACGAAGAAAAGTGGGCGGAGTCGAACGTTCTTGACTCCGCCCACTTCGCTTGAAGTGAGTGTCAAAATGAGCCACAATTTTGCAGCACCTCCTCAAATCCGCCGATCTTCAACTGTACGAAATCAAGATTGGCTTTAACTACTTCAATGCTTCGAGAGACCTGAACGTGACCACTCTCAAACAGATGCTTATCGAAATTGGCGCCAATGTTGTTGACCCAGAAAACCGTCCGGATTTTTTGATCTACCGAAATCCGGAATCTGGCAGCGATGAGCATTTCGAGATTCAACTCCGCGGATATCATTGGAGTATCGAGAGAAAGAGAAACTAATGATTTTTCATTACATTTTTACTGATTTTGTTACTGATTTTTTGTTGTTGATGTTTTTCGAATGAAACTGTTCGTTTTCCATGCTCTCGAAGTTTTCACACCATTTCCAAATACTCTAACGTAACTCGCCGACATTAATTGGAAGGTGGCACGTGCGCTCCCCCGAACCTCCGGAATTCGAATTTTTCAGATGAAACAGAAATGCTCATACAAAGTGTGACTTCAGCGAATTCATACTTTCAGGAAAAAATGAGCTTAAAACATTTTTTTTTTGAAATTCTGAGAAAAAAACCGGCCAAAATTTGAAAAAGGGAAGATTTAGGAGAATGAGGAGTAAGAATGTGCGAAGTTTACTCATCAGAATGTTCGAAATTCCGAATTTAACATATAAATTTTTTCATTCGAAAAATTCAAATTCAAGAAGTTCAGGGGAGCGCACTTGCCACCTTCCAATTAATGTCGTCGATTGACGTTAGAGTGGATAAAATCGTTGAAAAACGGTTGAAAACGAAGAAAATCGGGTCGGAAATTCGAATTCTTCTTTTGCGCGTCGAGTATGACGCCAGGTACGCAAATTGCAGACAAGGCAGCAGACTCGACGCGCAAGAAATGTTTTCCGAATCTGTTTTTCGTTTCCTTCATTTTGGCTCAATTTTTCTCGTTTTTTCGTAGTTTTTCTCGTTCTGAACACGAATAAAATAATTTCAGTCAAAGATCAACAAAATATGCCGAAAACCTACCGAAAAGACCCGAAGGTTCGTCGAATCTTCATTCTCTACGAATTCGAAAAGAAGAAGCCAATTTTCGAATCATTCAAGAATTTATGCGAGACGATGGGCAACAACTTCATGGACTACGAGGAATTCGAATTTTGGTTTCAGCGATTTTCGAGCGGAAATTTCGACTTGGACTATGACACGAGGTGGGTGGGGAAAACAATTGAAAATAGGCTGGAAAAGCTGGAATCAAAATATATGTAGTAACCAGCACACTTTTCACCCAGCACAATTCTTTTGATTCAAAATTTTTTTTCAAATTTCAAAAAATTTTCAGAAAATCGCCGACAATTTGGGAAAGGAGTATCGGTAAGATCATGCGCTCTATCAGACACTTATCAAGTGAAAGCGCGCTCCACTGAACTTTCGCCATATTAGGCAAACGGCGGTAAACGCTACCGCGCCCCACCGCACTAGCACATTAAAGACCTTGCGGCTTCAAGGTTTCTGCACCTTTTTTGAAAATTGTTGAGCAATAAATTGCTCCGAATAGAGGCAAAGGACGCAAGCGAAGAAATTTTCAAAAATAATGGAGAAACCTTAAAGGCGCATGGTCTATAACGTGCTAGTGCGGTGGGGCGCGGTAGCGTTTTCCGCCGTTTGCCTAATAACTCGCTCAATTTCGAAAATTTTTGCCTCATTTTAATTGCAATCGGTTTAAAATTGAAATTTGCGTCAGAAAATGTCAGGAAGTTGATATTTAAAACTGTGAGTTGCAAGTGCGCTCCACCGAACTTTCGACACAACTCGCTTCGTTTTCAAGATTTTCAGTTCATTTTTATCGGAATCCATCTGAAATTGGAGATCACGTCAGGAAATGTAAGAAAATCCTGAAATTTTGACTGCTGAGTTGCAAGTGCGCTCTACCGAACTCTTGTCCTAACTTGCTTAGTTTTCGATATTTTGCGCTGATTTTGATCGGAATCGATTCCAAATCAAAAATTACGGATTTCATAGTTTTGAGCTGCAAGTGCGCTCCACTGAACTTCTGTCATAACTCGCTCAGTTTTCAAAATTTTTCGTTGATTTCGACCGTAATCGATTTTTAAGCAGGAACATCACCTAACTTATTGAAAATCTAAATTTACGAGATCAGAATTGCAAATGCGCTCCATTGATAATTTTCAAAAAAATGCAAATTTTTCAGCCTAACTCTTCGCAACGTGTGCCAATCGCTGCGCCAACTCGTCGACAGCTGCGATCCAAAGTATGAGCGCATCGAGATTCTCAACAACTCTAGATTAATTCGTCTGACGCTGGACGATGCCGAATTCCTGTACAAGCACGAAAAAGGCCTGGTTTCTGTACAAGGACCGCGGCCATTCATCGAATATAGTGAGAGCGGAAAGAAGGAAGCCGTGGCCATGGGTGATTTGATGTCAATTTTGGAGCACCCGAAACTGCACGTGGAGCATCTCGAGTTCAATTTTGTAGGCGGCAAGGCTTTTCGGAGAGATTTGGAGCGCAAGTTGAAAAAGTCGAATATCAGAATCAAAGCGGAACATGTCTCACTGGCTTCTGATTATTTGGAGCATTACATTTCAATTCTGAGCTATTTCCAACCAGGCGTTCTGAAGACTGTCGACTTGAGACATACGAGATTGTACTATTCGGAAAAATGTCTGAAGCAATTGACGGAAACGTTGAACGATTCCGAGGCATGCCAGCGCGTCGAGCAAGTTTTGATCACTGCTAGTATCACGCGGTGCGATGAGACATTCACGATTCCACGTCTTCTGACGTTGCCGAGAGTCACGTTGCGCTATATGTCTCTTCCGACTTTGAAAGCTGCGAAGATCGTTGAGGTACGAAGAATAGTGGGCGGAGCCAAGCGTTCTTGACTCCGCCCACTTTGTTTCTATTGGGTGTCAAAATGAGCCACATTTTTGCAGCACCTCCTCAAATCCGCCACTCTTCAACTGTACGAAATCAAGGGTGCTTCGAGACACTGGAACGTGACCATTTTCATACGGAGGCTCATCGAATTTGGCGCCAAATTTGTTGCCCCGAACGTTTTGATCTACCGAAATCCGGAATCCGGCAGCGATGAGCATTTCGAGATTCAGCTCCGCGGAAATGGTTGCAGTATCGAGAGAAAGAGAAACTAATGATTTTTCAATACATTTTTACTGACTTTGTTACTGATTTTTTGTTGTTGACTTTGTTTTTCGAATGAATCTGTTGTTTTCTTTTCTCTCCAAGTTTTCACATTATTTCAAAATTTTTTTCGGAAAACTTTCCGACGAAGAAAAAAAAAATAAATCGCTCGGTTTCCTAGGTAGAATGGATTCAAATCGAAAAATTTACATCGGGAAGCCATTGAAATGAAAAATTTTATTTTTGGAGTTGCAAGTGCGCTCCACCGAATTTCAGCTATTACTCGGTTCCTTCTTTAGATATCTGTCTGAAAAAAAAGAAGACGATGACTGAGCTTCTTGAGAACCTCAAAAACTAACAAATTCACTCAGAGAAAAAAAACAACAAACAAAAAAAATAACGGAGATTTTCATGAATTAACAATGATCAATTTTCCTTTCTCTCGATCTTCCAATCGAATCCGCTGAATTCGATCTCGAAATGCTCTCTATTATCACGTCTCGGATTACGGTAGATCAAATGATTCGGGCGGTCCGCGGGAACAGGTTCGGCGCCGAAATCGATCAGTTTCCGTTTAAAAGTGTCCACGGTCCAGTTTTGCGTTGGAGCAAGCTTGATTCCGTATTCTTGAGCATGCGACGATTTCAGGATGTACTGCAAAAGTTACTTTTTCGAGTGAAAAATCTCAAAAGTGAAAAGTTTTTTTTTAGGAACTTTCGGTGGTTCGGTAGAGCGCATTTGTAACTCAAAACTAAAAATGTTTATTTTACATTGTTTCTGGAGTAATTTTCGGCTTCAAATCGATTGCACTCAAAATCGAGCAAAAATGATGAAAACTCATCAAGTTACGACGAAAGTTCGGTAGAGCAAACTTGCAACTAAATCTTGAATAATGCTCATTTAAGTCGTTTCTAGGGTACTTTTCAATTTTAAATCGATTGTAGTCAAAATCAGCGCGAAATCATGAAAACTTAACAAGCTACGACTTAAGTTCGGTTGAGCGCACTTGCGACTCAAAACTGCAATTTTTTCATTTCACACCGCTTCTGGAGTTGTTTTCGATTTCAAATCGATTGCAGCCAAAATCAAGCGAAAATTATGGAAATTGAGCGAGTTACAACTAAAGTTCGGTAGAGCGCACTTGCAACTCAAAACTAAAAATCTTCAATCAACATTGTTTCTAGGGTAGTTTTCAATTTGAAATCGATTGCAATTAAAATCAGCGCGAAATCATGAAAACTGGGCGAGTTATGACAAAAGTTCGGTAGAGCGTGGTTGCGACTCAAAACTGAAAAATCTTTATTTTACTTTGTTTCTAGGGTAGTTTTCGATTTTAAATCGATTACAGTCAAAATTAAGCAAGAATCTTGAAAACTGAGCGAGTTATAATGTTTTCAAATCATTTCGAAACATAACTTTCTGCTATAATTACCTTCATGATTTCGGCGATCTGCCAAATCTCGAGTGTCTCATAGCACAACGTCACCCTCGGACACGCCAGAAGACGTGGAACGATGAACGTCTTATCGAGCTTCATGAGACCACTTTCAATGAGCAAGTGCTCAGCGTTGGCGCTCGCCGGGAACTCATTGAGCATGCTCGCGAACTGCCCCAACTCTTTCTGCAAAAACCAGGGGCCCGTATTATCCAGCTCGACGCGGGCTCCCGGCTGGAAGTAGTTCAAAATTCGAATCTCTTCCCGCAAATGGCAACACGACACTCGGACATGTCTCGCCTTGATTCGAACCCCAGATTTTTTCAAGAACGGCTCCAGAATCTTGACGAAGTCCTTGATCTGCGCCTGACGATACTCGAAATGCTCCACTTCCAGTGTCGGATGCTTCAGAATCGACATCAAATCCTCAATCGCCACTACTACTCTATTGCCCGCCTTCGCGTAGTTCGTCAGCAGGTACGGTCGGTCGACGGGGGTCGAGGTGCCCGAGGAGATACTGTACTCGAAGTGCTCCTTATTATCCAGTGTCAGTGCGATGTGGTCTCGATTGATGTAGATCTCGATGCGATCGTACTTCAGCGGCGCGCGCGCGTCAACTAGCGCGCGAAACTTTCGGCACACGCGGCGCAGTGGGATTCTGGAAAAAAAACGTTAGATTTTCAAAAGTTGACAGTGGAGCGCGTTTGCAATTTCAAATTCAAAAAGTTGATTAGACATAATTTCTGACGTACTTTTGAAATTTAAATCGCTTCCAAACAAAATTAACTGAAAATCTATAAAACTGAAGGAGTTATGGCAAAAGTTCGGTGGAGCGCATTTGCAACTCGAATGTCGGAATTTAAGAATTTCTCATGTTTCTAGTGTAATTTTCGATTTCAAATCGATTCCAATCAAAATCAACTGAAAATAGTGAAAACTGAAAGAGTTATGACAAAAGTTCGGTGGAGCGAACTTGCAACTCGAAATTTGAAATTTCGAATTTCAAGTGTTTCCGGTGTGGTTTTTGATTTCAAATCGATTCTATTCAAAATCAACTGAATATCTCGAACACTGAAAGAGTTATGGCAAAAGTTCGGTGGAGCGAACTTGCAACTCGAGATTTGAAATTTCGAATTTCAAGTGTTTCCGGTGTGGTTTTTGATTTCAAATCGATTCCGATTGAAATCAACGCAAAATATCGAAATCTAAGCGAGTTGTAGTCAAAAGTGCGGTGGAGCGCGTTTTCCGTACCGATTGTCGTTGCCCAACTTCTCGAAGACTTTCTCGATGAGATCATTTGGCAAATCAGTGAGTGTGCGGGTTTTCGAGTCCTGGCTGGAAAATTTTTGAAAACAGTTTGAAACGAAAAAAAATCGCCCTCACTTCCAGTCATAATCCAAATCGAAATTTCCGCCTGAAAATCGTTGAAACCAAAATTCAAACTCTCGATACGTCATAAATCGGTAGCCCATCGTCTCGCACAAATTTTTGAATGATTCGAAAATCGGTTCCTTTTTTTGAAATTCGTAGAGAACGAAGCTTCGACGAACGTGCTGATTGTTGAGGTAGAGTTTGGCCATAATTTTTGACTGGAAATTTCTCGGAAAATTGTAGAAAAAATCAAGAAAAACGAGCGAAAATGAGCTGAAAACTCAAAAACATTTCTTGCGCGTCGAGTCTGACGCCGAGTCCGCAATGTTGCGGACTATGCGTCACACTTTACGCGCAAAACATGTTTTTGAATTTTTAGCTTATTTTCGTTCGTTTTCGCTCGTTTTTCTTGGTTTTTTCGCGATTTTTTTCACTATTACCGAAAAATTTATTCTCTAGTCAAAAATCATGGCTCACCACTACCTCGACGACCCACGCATCCGTCGAAACTTCATCCTCTACGAGTTTCAAAAAAAGAGACCGATTTTCGAGTCGTTCGATAAGCTGTGCGAGACGATGGGCACCAGATTCATGGACTACAAGGAGTTCGAGTTTTGGTTTCAACGATTTTCGAGCGGAAATTTCGACTTGGATTATGATCCGAGGTGGGTGCGAGAATCAATCGTAATTTGACTGGAAAAGCTGAAACTAGAGCTACAGTACCAAAAACTTCATCCATAATAAGGATTTAAAATTTTTTTTTCAAAAACTTCAAAAATTTTTTCAGCCAAGACCCGAAGACCCGCACACTCACCGATTTGCCTATCGAAGTTGTTCGAAGAATCGGCGACAAGTTGGATAAAATCCATCGGTAAGGAAACGCGTTGTATCGAACCAGAAATTCGGAAACTTCAAAAGTTGCAAGTGCGCCCCATCGAACTTTTGCTGTAACTCGCTCAGTTTTCAGCATTCTTGCTCGATTTCGAATGCAATGAAATTTGCGTCAGAAAAGTTAAAAAGTAGAAATTTTCGAGTTTCGAGTTGCAAGTGCGCTCCACCGAACTTTTGCCATAACTTGCTTAGTTTTCGATATTTTCGATTGATTTTGATCGGAATCGATTTCAAATAAAAAATTATGCCAGGAACAATCAAAAAAACAAAAATTTCCAAGTTGTAAGTTGCAAGTGCGCTCCACAGAACTTTTGCCGTAACTCGCTCAATTTTGAATATTTTCGCCTGATTTTGATTAGAATCGATTTCAAATCAAAAACTGAGTTGAGACAAATAAGCAAATCCTCAAATTTCAAGTTGTGAGTTGCAAGTGCGCTCCATCGAACTTTTGCCGTAACTTGCTTAGTTTTTTATATTATTGCTTGATTTTAAATGCAATCGATTTGAAATTCAAAAATACGCCAGAATTATTGTCCAATCAACTTTTCAAATTTGAAGAAGCAAACGCGCTCCACTGACAACTTTCTCGGTAAAAATCAATTTTTTCTTCCAGCTTCACCCTTCGCAACGTGTGCCGCTCGCTTCGCGCTCTAGTGGACACGTGGGAGCCGAAGTTCAAGCGAGTCGAAGTTCACAACACGGCCGGACCGATTTGTGTGGTTCTGGATAGAGGAGAGTTCCAGTACAAGGCGTCGAAACGCGGTCAGGTTACTGTAGTACAACCGTGGTCGCTGAGCGACTACACACGAAGCGGCGAGAAACGAGACGTGGCACTCAACGATGTGATGTCGATTCTGAGACATCCGAAACTGGAGCTGGACTCATTCGAGTACACTCGAGAAAAAACGAGCCGCATTTTGACGCGCGATTTGGAGAGACGCTTGAAGAAGGAGAATGTGAGAATCAGGGCGAAAAGTTTCACGCTGTCCTCGGATTGTTTGGAGGACGAGATTCGACTCCTCCGACACTTCCAACCCGGTGTCCTGAAGACTATCGATTTGGACCATACGGGCGGCAGATTTTCGGAAAAACTTTTGGAGCTTTTGATGGAAATTTTGAGCCGATCCGAGACATGTCAGAACGCCGAGCACATTCTCATTGGAAGCGGCGTCACGAAGCACGATAAGCGATTCACGATTCCACGTCTTCTCACGTTGCCGAGAGTGACGTTGAGATATGAGAAACTTGAGATGTCGGCAGTTGTCGAGATTTTCAAGGTAACGGGAAAAAAGGGGGCGGAGCCAGATTGTTAGGCTGACTTTTTTTGGTGTCAAGATCAGTGTGTGATTTTCGAAGACATTCGAAAAGTATCTCGAAAATTTTTTTATCAAAAAATATCGGGAAACTTTTTGTTCGAAAGTTGTTCGTAGGAATTTTTTTCGAAAAAAAAACTTTTTGTTCGAAAATTGTTCGAAAAATTTTTGTTCAAAACTGTTTTTTTTTTCGAAAATTTTTTTCGGAAAATTTTCAAAAAAATTTGGAAAACTTTTTATTCGACAAACTTTTCAAAAAAAAAATTTTCGAAAAATTTTCAAAAAATTTTTCGAAAGTCTTCCGAAAATTTTTCAAAAAAATGTTCAAGAGTTTTTGAAAGTTTTTTTGAAGTTGTTCGAAAATTTTTTCGAAATGTTTTCTCGAAAAAAAAAAAGATTTTCGAAAAATGTTCGAAAAAAATTTTTTTTTCGAAAAGCACACATTGTGCCAAAAATTTCAAAATTTCCAGCTCCTCCTTAAATCCGCCACTCTTCAACTGTACGCAATCAAGATTGCTTCTAGAGACTTGCACGTGACCACTCTCAAACAGGCACTTCTCAAATTTGGCGCCAAATTTGTTGACAGGAACCGCACGGACTTTTTGATCTACCGTAATCCGAACTCTGTCATCGATGAGCATTTCGAGATTCAACTCCGCGGATATGATTGGAGCATCGAGAGAAAGAGAAACTAATGATTTTTAAATACATTTCTTATCCACCTTGTTATTGATTTTTTTTGTTGATTTTTTTTTTGTTGAATGAATCTGTTGTTTTCTCTTCTCTCCAAAAGTCACACAATTTCAACATTTTCGAAAAAAAAAAATTGAGAATTTTTTGTCGAAAGTCAGTTTTCAACATGTGACTTGAATTCTGGAACACTGAAAAACTACTATTTTTTAGTTTCCAGTTGCAAACGTGCTCCACCGAACTTTTGCTACATCCCGCCCAGTTTTCAAGATTTTTCGCTGATTTTGGTTGCAATAGATTTAAAAAAAACAAGAATTGAGTCAGAGGCTTTTTGAAATGTCAATTTTTTAGTTTTGAGTTGCAAGTGCGCTCCATCGAACTTTAGCTCTAACTTGGTCCATTTACATGGTATTTGCTCTATTGAAAATTTATACGTGATCGGCAGATGGAATCTCCAGTTTCAGAAACCCTATCATAGAAGCAAACAAGGGAATGTCCTTTTTTTCAGCTCGTGAAGAAAGGGAGAAGGATGAGACGGGTGCAAATTGAGCGGCGTCGTTTTCGTTTTCCATGACTCATTGGCGTTTGAAAAATGTTTTTCTTCTCTAATTTAGCAGGAAACCATTATTGTCACTAGATGAGCAACAAAAACAGATTCAAAA
Organism: Caenorhabditis sp. 40 LS-2015; assembly: GCA_900536305.3. Classification (NCBI taxonomy): domain Eukaryota; kingdom Metazoa; phylum Nematoda; class Chromadorea; order Rhabditida; family Rhabditidae; genus Caenorhabditis; species Caenorhabditis tribulationis. Next base: position 24,443 of record LR544103.1, read on the forward strand.
CGACCAGTGGTGCATACTTTTTCAGTCTTTTGGAGACTGATAAGAGGTGCTATATAAAAACACACCCATCACGAGTCATGGCTCCTTTTCTTATCATTTGTTGCTCCCCGTAAACAGCTCCATGTTGCTAACATCAATCAATAGTTTTTCAAATTATATAGATCAAATTGAAGCCGAGTTTTCTGTCTTCCTGTTTTCAAGGATTCCTTTTTAAGTGTTCCATCTTCCAGAAGGAATGACTGAGCATCTCAAACTTGACTCTGATTCTTACGAAATCCACCAGTACATATTCAATGCTGCTCTTGATCAGGAACCAATCTTTGATGCCTACAAGAAATTGTGTCAAGTTCAAGGAAAAATTAATTACGCGTATTTCGAGCAGAAATACTATCAGTTTTACCGTGAAAATTATGATGAAAGGAGGTGAGGCAAATGCGCTCTGATCCAACTATCCAATTGTTTCCATTTTCAGTCCAGTGACATTCTCCGATTTGCCGATGGGTGTGCTCAGAAAAGTAGGTCATTTTGCAATTTTTAGTGCATAACCGCACTTAATTTCCAATTACCACTATGACCTTGCGTCAGAGGTATGCAGTCGCGCTCCACCGAGCCGCAGCTCCGCCTTCAAATTTTCAATTTTCGATTGGAAATTTATTTTTCAGTGGCTCAATGTTCCACGATTTGACACTGAAATTTGTCAATTTGCATGTCACACTATTGTATTCTTGAGTTTTCATTTCAGAAAATGCCCGAAGAATCCGATCCCTCCCGAATCTACAAGTTCATTCTGAAAGCTGCTCTGAAGGAGGAGCCGATTTTTGAGTCGTACAAAAAACTATGCGCGATTCAAGGAAATATTAACTATGTGGATTTCGAGTGGAAGTACTATCAGTTTTACCATGAAAATTATGACGATTTGACCGTTGAGAGAAGGTACCAGAATGCAACTGCGCTTCATTATAACTTCTCGATTTTCAGCCCCAATAATTCGTCTCCACGGACGTTCTCCGATTTGCCAATGGTGGTGCTCAGAGAAGTGGTGAAAGAGTTGAATCTTGTTGATCGGTGAGAATGGTGCAAACTCGCTCTAATCATAGTTTTCCTTGCAGACTGGCTCTTCGAAAACTGTCTCGCAACCTTCGCCACCTGGTGGACTCTACAGAAGTGCACTGCGAATCAATGAGCCTCCTTTTCGAGGAAACTTTTTCGACGGTCATAGTCGGAGCTTTGAACATTTGCTATCGCAAAAACGATAATGGAGGGTGTAATGTTTCGAGTTTCTTCGATGGGAAAAAAATGAAGAAGTACGAAGACGATCGATGTTTCCAACAAGTGATGCTCGCCGATGCCTCGACGTTTCTGCAAAATCCAAGACTCAAAATTGGTCATCTCGTGCTGTCAGTCGCCACTAGTGAGGAATCGCGCGATGGTTTCGAGCACCTGCAATCGCGTTGTCCTCAACTCGATGCTCGATCAGTCTTCATTCTTGCACCCGGACCCACCGTTCTGAAGATGATCAAGTTTTTGAAACCAGGAAGGCTGGAAGTGATCACAATCAACTCGGAATGCTTGACGGTAGATCAATTGGATGAGGTTATGGAGACGGAGCAGTGGAAGAGGGCGGTGAAACTGTGTTGGGAGAACGGTCCCGACGGATTTCCATGGGACAAATTGCTCTGTTTCAGCAAGATTGATTTTTTCGAGTTCAAGTTGACCGATGAGAATCTTATCAAGGTTAGAGACGTGAGTGTTTTTCGGATGACCTAGAAACTTCAAACTATTGCTTTCAGATTCTCCTCCAGTCAGCTCACCTCGAGTCTTGCTTTCTCGGATTTGATTACTCGGATGTTGCTAGTGAAGATGACGAAGAGGATGTCGAAGAAACCGATGAGAGAATCCACAGAATCATGCGGCAGAATCCAGCATTTGATTCGGAAACTTGGCAGTTTTCGATTCCAAACTCTCGTCACTACTTCCAGCTGGAGTTAGACTCCGACGACGATACTGGATTCCAAGGTTTACGAATCACGAAATTTTGGGGAACCTGACTGGTCTCCGCAGCTCTATTATCTGCTCAATTTCATAAACTGTTTTTTTTTTCTGTTGGCCAACACTGTTTCTGTCACCATGCTCTATTATCTGTTCAAAATGAAAATTCCTCGAAAAAATGGTGTCGTAAGTTTTTCGTATCTTCAGCAAAGAAGTCTTCAAGAACGACTTTCACTGGAAATCGCACAATTTCGAAGAAATCTGTAGTGTCGCCAATGATCGAAACCGTTTGGGATAAGCTGTTTATTACAACGAACAAATAATAAGAACAGAAAGAATGACTTCAAGTTCCTAAAACCCTGTTGATAGTCAGAACAACAAAAACAAAATTGATCCCTTGATTCTCGAAGCTCAATTGAAAGTGATCACGAGAGTTCGGGATCGAAAATCGACGAGTTTTGGCATCGTATGCAGGACTCTGACCCATGATTCTATCAATTCTCTGCACGACAGTTAAAATATCCGTCCAATCCATGTACAATAATGAGCACCGTTCGAGATGAGGGGATTTGAGGAGAACCTAAAACATGTTCATAATTGAGTTTAGAGTGGAATTCATGAGTCTTAATACTGGCCAATCGTTCTAAGCTCATTTTTCGTGCCATTTAACTCTGGTGGCCTAGAAACCCCAAATTTTCCACTTTTCTAGGCCACCGTCTGTGAGGATTCATAACTCTACGGAAAATAGAGGTATGGAGTTCTAATTCCTATCGATTGCTTTATTCTCATTTTTCGATCAATTTCGAACCTAAGTTTGGATTTCTAGGCCACCAGAGTTAAGTATAATCAGAAAATTGGTAACAGTTTCCGATCAAAATCTCTACTCTGAACAAAGTTAGGCTCTTTATGATTTAACGGGGGTTTTAAGAATTAACGGGGGTTTTAAGAATAGACGGGGGTTTTGAGAATTAACGGGGGTTTTGAGAATTGGCAGGGGTTTGAGTGAAATTTTATCAGCCTCAAGCGTGGAATGCTCACTGTAGCCAGAAAAGCTCTCAATATCCCATTTTTCATCTTTCTTCATTTTTTTGAAGCTTTCAAAGTTTTTGTTTTTTCTTCAATTTGCCAGTTCATACAGGTAGGTAAAACATTTTTATTTCCTCTGTGTGTTACTGAACTTTTTTGCTTACTATTTATTTGTCTTCCTCTTCTCACTCACCTGTGCTATGATGATGATGTGGTTCACTTAAGTTCACTCAGTGGATCTAAGTTCGAGGGATTCTAGAGAGATAACATAGGTGTGATGGACGGTTTCATAGGAATCGGGTTGTGAAAGAAAGTCAACGCTTTCAGGTCAAACTATTAGGGTGTTCGGAAAGTTCCAGTCATTTTTAGCGTCCCAGAAGTTCGTTGTAGAAAATGTCAGAACGAGGTCCGATAAATTGAAGGTAATAACTATTCTTATCAATGACTTTCTTCCAACGTACCACCAAATTGTGGATGCTTTTCCCTCTGAACTCGGTGGCTGCGACTTGAAACATGAAGTTAACTCATTTTTCAAAACTTGTCTTGAGGTGGATTTTTACGGTCCCATGATAAACTTTGTGGTCCCAACAGGAAATTGCGGTTCCATGCAAGTCTAGCGGAGCTACATGCAAATTCAAAAATTGTTTTTCAATTTTTATAGAGTTCTGGATGGGACCGTAAAGTTCTTCATGGGATCGCAATTCCCTGTTGGGACCTTAAACTTCTCATGGGTCCGTAAAGATGCGATGGGACCGTAAAAGTCATAAAGAGCCGAATTTTTTTAACCAAGATGGCGTTGAAGATGGTTGAATAGGTGGTAATCAGAGGGTGAAAGGCCGGGGCTATGCGGTGGGTGAGGCAGAATAGTCCAGCCATATCCAGCAAGTTTGGACTTGCTCTTATTCTCCGTATTAACGCATGGTAGTGTTGAAAATAAAACCTTCCTGTTTTTCCCAATGAAGTTTTACGAGAAGTCAGAGTTTTCTCAACTGACGAGAGTAGACATTGGCTGTAATAGCGACACTTTCATCTAGCAGATTCCAATACTCCTCTACTCGGGAGAATGGGCATCCAAGTGAACCTCTGGGATAATAACGTTCCACAACAGAGTAACATTTCCACCAAGTTTCGTTTCACTAGATTTCTGCCTCGGCGAGATACGTAAGAAAGTGTGTCAGCCACACTGAGTTCCACCATGATCGAAACTTGGAGTACCAAATGATGTGGCAGACTTCTAGCATTGGTCTTATGTATGTTCAAACTTATGGATACTGACGCTGCTACCAATTCACAAAAAAAACTGTGTCTGGCCAGTGTAAAAATGAGCAGAAATGTTGAATTTTCTAACCCACCGTTTGAGGGCTGTATCTCGAGAAGTTCTTATTAGATCATTCTCAGACTTAGTTTATAGCTGGCGAGTGAGTTCACAATAGTAATGAACAACCATGAGAAGCATGACTGTTCTTGTTTCTGAGTTAATGAGTTCGAGAGGGTTGTTGAACTTCACATTTTCAATAGCTTGACCAGATTGAGTTGATTTTCTTTCACAACCCGATTCCTATGAAACCGTCCATCACACCTATGTTATCTCTCTAGAATCCCTCGAACTTAGATCCACTGAGTGAACTTAAGTGAACCACATCATCATCATAGCACAGGTGAGTGAGAAGAGGAAGACAAATAAATAGTAAGCAAAAAAGTTCAGTAACACACAGAGGAAATAAAAATGTTTTACCTACCTGTATGAACTGGCAAATTGAAGAAAAAACAAAAACTTTGAAAGCTTCAAAAAAATGAAGAAAGATGAAAAATGGGATATTGAGAGCTTTTCTGGCTACAGTGAGCATTCCACGCTTGAGGCTGATAAAATTTCACTCAAACCCCTGCCAATTCTCAAAACCCCCGTTAATTCTCAAAACCCCCGTCTATTCTTAAAACCCCCGTTAATTCTTAAAACCCCCGTTAAATCATAAAGAGCCCAAAGTTACGGCGACTATTCTTACTGTGGTCTCTACTTACATCTCGAATCATGATCACATTTTTTTCGGTGAAATCAAATCCCTTGACGTCGAGCTCCTTGAAATGAAGGAAATTTGCCATGTGAGCAAAACCAGAGCAACTGAGTTTTTTCGCCCTTTTCCACTGCTCAGTCTCCGCGATCTGATTGATGTGATCTTTGGTGTCACTGCCAATGTTGAATTCGATACGCTCCAAAGTTGTTGGCTTCAAGAAGGGGAGAATCGAAATAATGAATTCATTCCCCGTGTCAAATCTAATTCGTTTGAAGTTTGTGCGGAAAATGGCTGATTGAACGTTGAGTTGAACATTCAGTGACTTCAGAAGTAGCACAAACTCCGACACTGCCTCATCGCTATCGACAGTAATCACAAAGGTGTCAATTTTGAGTTTTGGATTCTTCAGAAACGTCGATGCATCGGAGGTCATCACTTCTCGAAAAGTTCGATCATCCTTGTATTTCTGGTTTCTCCAATTGGAATCAACAGTGCAACCATTGCCGTCAGGTGTCTCATAGCCAAGGTACAAGCTTCCAGTTTTGATGTTCGAATAATAATCTCCAATATGAAAGCTGATTTTTTCACAGTGAACTTCTGTGGAGTCCACCAGTTTTCGGAGATCTGTAGACACTTTTCGAAAGACCAGACTAAAAACAAGGGTAGTTATAAATAGAGCGAGTTTGCATACCGATCCACAAGATTCAATTCTCCTACTACTTTTTCGAGCACGTCCATTGGCAAGTCGGAGAATGTCACTGGAGATGAGTTATCGGGGCTGAAAATTCAGGTTTTAAATGGCTACAAGAAACGAACTTGGCAAATTAGGGCTGCGCTAGAGGAATGTAATCGTGCTCCACCGGCGTTCAAATTTTCAAATTTTTTCTCGCCTTGGAAGAATTCTTTCCTGCTTTTTCGACATAAAAAAGTTGTCAACCTTTCTATTATTCTCACAGAATGTATAAAAAAAACCGGAAAGAATTCGAGGGCGAGCAAAAAATTCGTTATGTTCCCCAGCCTAAAAATCTTCTCAAAGGAGCGCGCTTGCATTCCTCTGAATCCAGTACACTGTGCCGACCATATAAAATCCAAGAAAACGAGTTTGTTCCTTTTAAAAATGTTAAAACAATCTTATTCTGCGCTGTTCTGAAGAGCACGGTTCTTTATGTACCCTCCGCTCTATTTTGTAACGCAGTCCTATTTACATACCTCCTTTCAATGGTCAAATCTCGATTTCCATGATAGAACTGATAATACTTCCATTCGAAATCCACATAATCCATATTCCCTCGATACTTGCACAATTTTTCATAGGAATCGAATATTGGATCCTGGTTGAGAGCCGCTTTGCGAATGAACTTGTTGATACCAGATGCAGATATTCCCTTCACTTTTCGGATAAGACGGATCATCATCTGAAAAACTCTCAGGTCCCAATTGGAAAAATTTTACTTCATGAAACTCGAAGGAAAGTTGTGAAGTCAACATAATAGGAAAGAAAAGGAAAAATAAATATTTTGCAGGAGAAAAGTAAGGAAAGGAACAATAAGACATGTGCCTCTTATCAGCACAATGTTGAAATCGATGACTAATCGTTTACCAAATACGTATAAATTTTCAATACATAGAGCAAATACCTTGAAAATGGACCAAGTTAGAGTGAAAGTTCAGTGAAGCTCACTTGCAATTCAAAACAAGAAATTGATATTTCAACAATGTCTCCGACTCAATTTTTGATTTCTAATCTATTGTAACCAAAATAATGCCCGGGAAATTGAAAAGTTGATTATCTTCCCCTCTTTTTCTGTTCGCATGCTCTTATCTTCGAAGACACCGAGCTTTAACTATTCTCATTTGTCGAAACATGCGTCAACTGACGGACCCAAGATTTTGAAGCTCCAGAATGGTCTGAAGATGTCTAACATTCCTTGTACTGGTTTACACACGAAAAATCAAAAACTGATAAGAGGGCCGTATAAGAAGACACCCACTGTCACGATGTGCAACTCATTTTATTATCTTTCCCCTCAACAACTCAATGTTGTCGAGGTTTTTTTCTTTTCTGCATACCAATCGATAGCTTTTCAAAACTATTCAAAAGTATTCTTCCAGATGGAAATGGCTGAAGAACTGCAAGTAGATTCGTCTCGAATCTATAAGTACATTCTTCAAATTGCTCTGGATGAAAAACCAATCTTCGACTTATACAGAAAAGTGTGCGAAACTCATGGAAAAGTGGACTATGTGGATTTCGAGAGGAAATACTATCAGCTCTACGATGGAAATTTTGATGTGCTCATTGAAAGGTGTCAGAATGCCGCGTCGCTCCAATCGAACGTTCAAAATTTCAGCCCCGATAACTCATCTTCAGTGACATTCTCCGACTTGCCAATGGACGTTCTTGAGAAGGTAGTGAGAAAATTGGCTCTTGTTGATCGGTATGCAAACTCACTCTACTAGTAATCACACTTCTAACTTTCAGACTGGTCCTCCAAAAAGTGTCCCGTCACCTCCGACAACTAGTGGACTCCACGGAAGTTTTCTGTGAAAAAATCCGCTTCGCGTTTGGAGATGGTTCTTCGACAATCAACTCGACAATCAGGCTTCAACTCGAAGATTTGAGGCTTCGTTATCGCAAAACCGATGAGGACCAATGTCTTGTTTCAAGTTTCATCGATGAGAAAAAACTGAAGGAATACAAGGATGATCGAGATGTCCAACAAGTGATGATCTCCGATGCCTCGACGTTTTTGAAGAATCCAAAACTCAAAATCGATCGTCTCATATTCCGCGACGATCGAATAGAACCTCTGGCAGAGATAGCGGAACTTGTGAAGTCGTTGAACTTTCAACTTAAAGTTCGCTCCATCGACATTTTCACAGCCGGTCAAAATTTCCTTCCAATCATTCAGTCTTTGGAACCAGAAACTCTGGAAGAACTCTCACTCGACCCATTTTCCTCAATTGAATCTAATCATCCGAACGAATCCTTCGACAAATTGGATGATTTCACGGAGACGGAGCAGTGGAAGAAGGCGAAGAAGTTGAGGTGGGAAGGAGTTCCAAAAAGATTCCGGATGGAAAAGTTGATGCATTTCAAGAAGATTGTATTGTACAATTTCAAGTTCACCAAAAAGAATCTGAAGAGTGTTAGAGATGTAAGTATTTTTAGATGGCCTAGAAACCCAAAGTTCTGTTATTTTCAGAATCTCCTGAAATCCACTCACCTCGAATATGGTTACCTTCTAAGAGGCTACAAAGACGCCGGAGAGGATTATGCGGACAGCAAGGGGAGAATCGCTGAAATCCTCGAACAGAATCCTGCATTCGATTCTGAATTTTGGCGATTCTCAATTCCAAACTCTCATGACTACTACCAGCTGGAGTTCAGCAAAGATTGCTACCAGGGATACGATGGATTTGTAGCTCTGCTCATCGAGAGAGTATGTATCCATCAAAATGAAGAGCAAATCAACCTGGGGGACAACTGTAGAAACAGTCTGCATGCAAACACATTCTGCAGTTGTTCTGTACTTAATTGTCCGTCTTTTAGAGTCAGTGACGTTAGAGACATGTACTGATAAGAGGGCCGTATAAAAAGACACCCATTGTCACAAGGTTGCCTCAAGTAAACAACTCAGTCAGTGTCTTGGAGCTTACACTTCTTGCTAGTTTCTATCATTCTATAGTTTTTCGAATTCTATAACTTCTCTTTTCCAGAAAACGATCGAACGGGATCCATGTAAAATAAACGAGTACATTCGCAAAGCGGCTCTCGATCAGGAACCGATTTTCAAGGCCTACAAGAAACTGTTCAAATTTCATGGGAGATTTCAAGGAGCGATGGATTATGTGGATTTCGAGAGGAAGTATTACGAATTCTACCATGGAAAACTAGCAGAGAAAAGGTAATGCATCTGCGCTCCAATCAAACTTTTCGATTTTCAGTTCAGTGACATTCTCCGACTTGCCGATGGTCGTTCTCGAAATTGTGGTGAGAGAATTGAAACCTATTGATCGGTAAGAATTCTGGAAACCAGGGTTCCGAAAATTTTTATTCAGAATTCGAAATTCCTAAGCCTGCCAACTTGCTCTAATTACAACCAGTGTATGATTTTCTAAAAAAATTCTCAAAACATTTCTCGAAAAATGTTCGAAAATTTTTGTTCGACACTTTTTCGAAAAAAAATTCGAAAACTTTTTGAGACTTCAAGAAAAAACAAATGCGCCTTTAAATCTACAGTCATGCCAGGTAGATAACGACATTCCGAAATAACGCACTGCGCTCAATTTCACAGAGAGAAGTTCTTCAAACGAACGCTTGCACGATTTTTCGAAAAAATTTTATCGAAAATTTTCGAAATCCTTCATTCCAGTCTGGCTCTCCGAAAGTTGTCCCGCAATATCCGGGCTCTAGTGGATTCTACAGAAGTGTACTGTGAATGGATTTTCATTGATTTCAAATCTGCTTCTTCGAAAATCAAGATCGACGGTTTGGTGCTTCATTATTGCAAAACCGATGATGACCAATGTCTTGTTTCAAGTTTCATCGATGAGAAAAAACTGAAGGAATACAAGGATGATCGAGATGTCCAACAAGTGATGATCTCCGATGCCTCGACGTTTTTGAAAAATCCAAAACTCAAAATCGATCTTCTCACAATTAATGGCGATCGAATAGAACCATTGGCAGAGATAGCGGTGCTTCTGAAGTCGTTGAACTTTCAACTTAAAGTTCGCTCCATCGACATTTTCACAGCCGGTGAAACCTGCCTTCCGATCATTCAGTCTTTGGAACCAGAAACTCTGGAAGAACTCGAACTCGACCCATTTTATTCAACTGAATCTAATCGTCCGAATGAATCCTTCGATCAATTGGATGATTTAACGGAGACCGAGCAGTGGAAGAAGGCGAAGAAGTTGAGTTGGACAGGAGTTCCAGAAGGATTCCGGATGGAAAAGTTGATGCATTTCAAGGAGATTGTATTGCAACATTTCAAGTTCACCAAAGTGAATCTGACGAGGGTTAGAGATGTAAGTATTTTTGGGTAGCCTAGAAACCCTAAGTTCTGTTATTTTCAGAATCTCCTCAAATCCACTCACCTCGAATATGGTTACCTTCTAAAAGACTTCCAGGACGTCGAAGAGTATGATGCGGACAGCAAGGATGAAATCGCTGAAATTCTCAAACAGAATCCTGCATTCGATTCTAAGACTTGGCGATTCTCAATTCCAAACTCTCATGACTACTTCCAGCTGGAGTTCAGCGAAGATTACGACGAGGGATACGATCGATTTCGAGTAACTCTGCGCATCGAGAGAGTTTCAGTCAAATCGAACAACTGATCAATGTATTGTTTGTTGTCAATAAATTTGATATACGATCCTTGGAAAACATGGGTCCATCTTCTCTTATATGACCCATCTCAGTCTGAAAAGCTTCAGAGAGGGAAATCACTCGCTTTTTACAGTATAGTTTATCAGAGCAGAAAAATCGAGAGAAAGAAAGAATAGTGAGTAAATAGCAGATTCTCAGAAGTTGTCGTCTACTTCATTGTAGCAGTCGTCTTGGTTATAGCGTTTTTTGACGTCGTCGTATTTGGCTTCAATGGCAAACAAACAACGTATTTGGATAGCCATAACATCCTTTTATGATCCCCTTTGGTTCACCTAATCCTGTTAGCTTCAAGACTTAAAATGTTCGCTTGTAAGGGAAGGAATGGAAAAATGTCTTGCCCGTGGAAGATGAAGTAAACAGCGAGGGGAAAATCGCTAAAATCCTCCAACATAATCCTGGATTCGACTCTGAAATCTCGCGATTCTCCATTCCAAACTCGCACCACTACTTCCAGTTGGAGATCCGAAAAGAAAACTTTGACAAGTACGACTTGGCTCTGGACATCAAGAGAGTCCAGGGAAACTGATCTTCTTATTATCTGCTGCGACTTTGTAAGGGGTGCATAAATGTTTCAATTGTTTGTAACTTTAGAACTAACCAGAGAGTATTTTGAGTCGTCCTTTGAACCAGCAGTAACAAACTATGTAAAAGATGGGTGTCTAAAACCTAGATTTCTGCCTTCAAACCCGGCTTACAAGAATTCTAAAGACCAGTTATAGACTCTCAAAGTGCCCAGCCTTATTCCTCGAAAAATCGACAAAAGCCTATAACTGGTCTTCAAAACTCTCGTAAGCATGGTTTGAAGACTAGTAATACGCTCTTGGAATGCCGAAAATTGGCTTGCAATGCGCTGTTTTTCAATACACAACTGTCCGTCTTTTAGAGTCAGTGACGTTAGAGACAGGTACTGATAAGAGAGCCGTATAAAAAGACACCCACTGTCACAAGGTTGCCTCTCGAGTCATCAGCTCAGTCAGTGTCTTGGAGGTTACACTTCTATCTAGTTTCTATCGCTCGATAGTTTTTCGAATTCTATAACTTTTCTTTTACAGAAAATGACTGAACGGGATCCATCCGAAATCAACGAGTTCATTTTCAATGCTGCCATTAACCAAGAACCGATTTTTGATGCCTACAAAGAAATGTGCAAAGTTTATGGGACAATGGATTATGTGGATTTTGAGAGGAAGTATTATCAGTTCTACCATGGAAATCTGACAGAGAAAAGGTAATGCATATGCGCTCCAATCAAACTTTTCGATTTCGATTTTCAGTCCATTGACATTCTCCGACTTGCCGATGGTCGTACTCATGAAAGTGGTGGGAGAATTGAAGCTTGTTGATCGGTAAGAATTCTGAAAACCAGGGGTGTGGGGAATGGGAACTTTATAATTAGAAAGATAAAAGTTTTTCGGAATCTTCGAAATATGAAATGGTGACTTTTTGAAAAATTCGTACTTTTGTTCTCCTGAAATCTAATTGAATCTCAAAAATGAGATCTCGTCTCACTTTAGACTTTTTTCTAGGAAAAATTCTTGTTCCAAAAATTGGAACTCGGAATTTCAAATTTCGAAGCCTACAAAGTTGCTCTAATCACAACCATCCTCATTTTCAGTCTGGCACTCCGAAAAGTGTCTCACTCACTCCGAAATCTAGTGGACTCTACAGAAGTGTACTGTAAATGTATCTTCTTCGATTTTGAATCTGCTACTTCGACAATCAAGATCGAAGATTTGGAGCTTCGTTATCGCAAAACTGATAATGACCAATGTCTTGTTTCAAGTTTTTTCAATGAGAAAAAACTGAAGGAATACAAGGACGATCGAGATTTCCAACAAGTGATGATCTCCGATGCCTCGACGTTTTTGAAAAATCCAAAACTCAAAATAGATAGTCTCATATTCCGTGACGATCGAATAGAACCTCTGGCAGAGATGGCGGAACTTCTGAAGTCGTTGAACTTTCAACTCAAAGTTCGCTCCATCGACATCTTCACAGCCGGTGAAAGCTTCCTTCCAATCATTCATTCTTTGGAGCCAGAAACTCTGGAAAAACTCTCACTCGACCCCTTTTCTTCAATTGAAGCTAATCCTCCGAATGAAACCTTCGATCAATTGGATGATTTAACGGAGACCGAGCAATGGAAGAAGGCGAAGAAGTTGAGTTGGGAAGGAGTACCAAAAGGATTTCGATTGGAAAAGTTGATGCATTTGAAGAAGATTGAATTGTTCGATTTCAAGTTCGTTGAAGAGAATCTGACGATGGTTAGAGATGTAAGTATTTTTGGATGACCTAGAAACCCAAGGTTCTGAGATTCTAAGGATCTAGAATATCTGAACCGTTGAGCTTTTTGTTTAAACTTTCGGTTCTGAGCTTCTATGAAGATTATTTTCAGAGTCTCCTCAATTCCACTCACCTCGAATCTGGCTACCTTGGAAACGGTTACAATGACGATGAAGAGGATGAAGCGGACAGTGAGGAGAGAATCGCTGAAATCTTCCAACAGAATCCTGCATTTGATTCTGAAACTTGGCGATTCTCAACTCCAAACTCTCACGACTACTTCCAGTTAGAGTTCCGAGAAGAAGACTACCAGGGGTACGATCGATTTGTAGCTCTTCACATTAAGAGAGTTTCGAGAGAATTGAACAACTGATTTATGTACCGTTTGTTTTCAATAAATTTGATATACAGTGGCGATAAGTGACCTCTTAGTTTAACCAATTCCACAGATTACCAAAACATTCATTGAACGGTAAGCAAGATCAAAACCAAAGTAAACTTCATCATCTTCATTTGAGCCACACCTTTTTAGCGCTCCAGAATTGCGTCAGAAAACACAGGAGAGGCGTGATTCTCGCCAGAATTATTATATATTTGAAATGTTCGAAAAAATATTCATAGAATCGAACACATAGCAAGAACGAAATTTCAGTTTTCCCCAGTGAACTGGCGCCGGAGGAATGTAATTGCGCTCCACCTAGCTTCCCTTCCCGCCTTTAAATTTTCAAAAATTTTTTCTCGCCCTGGACCAATTTTTTTCTTTTTTAGACACCAAATAGGTTCTTAACACTTCTATTATCTTCACAGAATGTAGAAACAACCGAAAAAAACGTTCAAAGGCGAGGAAAAAAATTCGTTTCGTTCCCCAGCCTAAAAATCGTCTCAATGGAGCGCGCTTCCATTCCTCTCCACCCAGTTCACTGTGTTTCCCAAAACTTTTGTGATTCGCAGGGTCTTTTTGACGTTGTTGATCCTCTTGAACTCCAACTGGAAGTGGTCGGGAGAGTTCGGTATCCAAAGCCGCCATGCGTGGGGAATAAATGCAGGACTCTGCCGCATGATTCTGTCGATTCTCTCCTTTCCATCCACGTCTTCATCATCAGAATAATCGAACTCGAAAAAACAATATTTCAAGCGAGTGGATTGGAGGAGCAACTGAAACCAACAATTGGGAGTTTTTAAAGAATTCTAAAGTATCTTGATAGCATTTGTATCAGTTGCCAATATTACTTACGTCTCTAACCACAATCAGATTCTCATCGGAAAACTCGAATATGTAGCTTTGGATCTCCGTGAACGGCAGCAACTTGTCCAGTGGAAATATGCCAGGACCTCCTTGCCAAGACAACTTCTTCGCCTGCTTCCACTGCTCCGTCTCCACAACGTCTTCTAACTGATCTAGCGTTGATGAGAAGACTAATACGATTTCTTCTAGCTTTCCTGGCTTCAAAAACTCGAGAATCGGACGAACAGTGTGTGCGGGCGAATAAATGAAGAGAACTCGAGCATCAAGTTGAGAAACCAGTGACTTCAGATGATCCAATAGCTCGGAGAATTCCTCACCGACCGTGAACCCGAGTATGTCGATTTTGAGTTTTGGATTCTTCGCAAACGTTGACGCATCGGCGAGCATCACTTGTTGGAAGTTTCGATCATCCTCGTGTTCTTTGAGTTTTTTCTTATTGAAGTAGCTTTCAACTCGACACCGGTCATCATCAGTTTTCACATAATAGTGTTTCAAATCTCCAATTCTGATTATCGAATAAGTAGCATCGCTAGAAAACCGGATCTGTTCGCAGTGTATTTCCGTGGAGTCCACCAGGTTCCGCAGATTGTGAGACACTTTTCGGAGGGCCAGACTGCAAGAAAACCATAGGTAGAGCGAGCTGGCACTGTCTTACCAGTCAACAAGACTTAGTCGTTCCACTACTTTTTCGAGAAAGCCTATTGGCAAATCTGAGATTGTCACCGGTGATGAATTGGTGGAACTGAAAAATTTAAAAGATAAACTGGAGCGCGTTTGCTTTTGAGTACCTGCTCCCAGTGGCCACATCATAATTTCCATGGTAGAGATAATAGTATTTCCGTTCGAAATCCTTATAATCCATTGGCGGATTGCCTTGAGTTTTGCACAGTGTTCTGTATGCATCGAAGATCGGTTCTTCCCTCAGAGCAGCCTTGAGAATGAACTTGTCAATTCCAGATGAATCAAGTTTGAGGGGTTCAGTCATTTTCTGGGAAAAAATAACGTTAGAGAAGTTTTGAAATACTATTGATTTGAAAGAGGAAAAAACTTTGTTTGTCGGAAAAAAGTGATAAGAAAAGGAGCTCCACATCGTGATGGGTGCCTTTTATACACTGTCTCTTATCAGTTCTTTTCTCTCACAGCATTGAATCTAAACAGCAAAAAGTCATGCTTGCAAAATATAAAAATACACTACAAAAATTCATAAAATATAGAAACACACGCATGTTTGTATTCTTTGACTTATCTGAAGCATGCTCCCGACTGGAGTTCCCAAAATTCGAGCTATAACCTCACAAAAAACCTGAAGACAAACCTGAAGCAAACTTGTAAGTTATTGTTTATTTTCCTTTTTGAATAAATAATACAACTTTTTCACACGTTCTAATGAAAACAAATGTCCCAAAGGTCTGTACTGAGCAGAGATGCACGGGCAGAAAAATTTTACAACGAACTGTCCGTGCATCTCTGGTACTGAGTAGTTATGCAAGTATGCAAAAAGTTGTTTGCAAAAATACTGCGGCACGTTTTATTACCGGGTTCGTTCTTGATAGCAATACAAATATTGGTTTTTACAGATGAGAAACATCAAAACCAAAGTAAACTTCATCATCTTCATGTGAGCCACACTTTTTTAGCACTTCAATACTGCGCGACTTTGTATGCTGGTCACCCACTAAAAAAGTGAAAAAACAGAGAAAAAATCTTCGAAAACAATACTGTCTGTACAATAAAACGTCGGCGCGCCGCACTTTGCGCAACGACACGCCCCTTTTTGCAATGCGTGCACACTCAACTTTTTCCACACGTTTCATAAAGGGGCGTGTCGTTGAAACGCAATTTCCAGCTGCGGCGCGCATTTTATTGTATAGACAGTAGTTCGTTCATTAAATGAGCGGATAATAAGGTCAGGAAAGAAAATAAATCAAAATGTTAGTTTCTTAAAATCTTTGTGATGCGCAAACTTTCTCTTCTGTCATAGTCGTATTCGTTGTCGTCTATTTTAAACTCCAGCTGGAAGTAGTCACGAGAGTTGGGTATCGAGAATCGCCATGCATTGGGATCAAATGCAGGATTCTGTCTCATGATTCTGGCGATTTTCTCCTTGCCATCCTCGTCTTCATCATCAGGATAATCGAATGTGAGATAGCAATAGTCCATGCGAGTGGATTGATGGAGTATCTGAAAACAGAGTATGGGAGTTTCTGGGTAATTTCAAGGTTCCTTTGGCAGTCACACTCACATCTCTAACCATCATCAGGTTCTCATCGGCCCAACTAATTTGAAGAAAGTAAACCTCTTGGAAATGAAGGAACTTTTCCGATTGAACCCCTCCAGGAAACCATTCCCAATACAACTTCTTCGCCTTCTTCCACTGCTGCATCCCCGTGAAATCATCCAATATTTCAAAGTCAGTGTGTTGAGAGTCGATGAAGATTTCTTCTAATGTTTCTGGTTTCAAAAACTGGAGAATCGGAAGAGCAGTGCGTTCATTCATTTGAACGCAGATCGATCGGACATCAAGTTGGAAAGAAAGGGACTTGAGATAGTTTGTAAAGCTGTCATGCGAGTCCGTATCTAGGAGCACTTCGAAATGGAGGTTGTCAATTTTGAGTTTCGGATTCTTTAAAAACGTAGAAGCATCGGCGATCATCACTTCTTGAAAGTTTCGATCATCCTTGTATTCTTTCGATATACACCAAAAATTGCACATTTCGTCATCGGTTTTGCGATAAGAGAGTTCTGAATCTCTGAGCTTGATTCCCCAATGATTATCTCTGAAACGAAACCAGATCCGTTCGCAATATGTTTCCGTAGAGTCCACTAGATTCCGGAGACCGTGAGACACTTTTCGGAGGGCCAGACTGAGAATAGGAATAGTCACTAGTGATTAGAGCATGTTTGCAGCATTCCTACCAATCAACTAGGCTCAGTCCTGTCACTACTTTTTTGAGGACCACTATTGGCAAATCGGAGAATGTCACTGGGGATACATCGACGGTACTGGAAATTGGGAAACTGGTTTGGAGAGATGTAGAATTTGGATACCATTTTTTAATAGTCAATTCATAATTTCCGTTGTAGAATTGATAGTACTTTCGCTCAAAGTCCTTATAATCCATTAGTGGACTGCCTTGAGCTGTGCACAGTTTTTTGTATGAATCGAAAATCGGTTCTTCTTTCAGAGCAGCCTTGAGAATAAACTTGTCGATTCCAGATGAATCAAGTTTGAGGGGTTCAGTCATTCTCTGGAAGAAGAAAAGCGAGTTTTGAAATACTATCGATTGATTTGAAAAAGGAAAAACTTTGTTTGTCGGAAAAAAAGTGATAAGAAAAGGAGTTCCACATCGTGATGGGTGTCTTTTATACACTGTCTCTTATCAGGGCTTGTCTCTCACAACATTGAATCTAAACAGCAAAAAGTTGTTTACAGAAAAACTGCGGCACGTTTTATTACCGAGTTTGTTGCAAACTATTTGTTCTCAACTGCAATACGAATATTGGTTTCACAGATTATAAAGCTTCTTGGACGATGAGCAAGATCAAAACCAAAGTAACCTTCATCATTTTCAGTTGGGCCACACCCCTTTTAGGGATCCAGAAATGCGTCAGAAAGCAGAGGAGAGGCGCGATTCTTGTCAGATAAGAAAATGAGTACGCCTTGTGGCTGACTCTAATGAAATAAAAGTTTTATATAGGAAAACTGCAGAATGTGCTTGCAGACAAAAAAACAAACAGAACATTTTGAAAATAGTAGTTAGTTCATTAATTGCTACTTTTGTGATGCGTTAACTGTCGTTGTCGTCGCCGTCATTGCCCATCTAAAACAGAAAATTTATAAAAAGATTTTGCAGTTTTTCGAAACTTTTTCTCCAAATCTGCAGTATTTCAAATACTGTTTTCAGTTCGTCGTCGTCGTCGTCGTCGTCGAAGACTTCTTTCTGGAACTCCAACTGGAAATAGTCATGAGAGTTTGGAATCGAAAAACGCCAAGTTTCAGAATCGAAGGCAGGAGTCTGTCTCATGATGTCCTCAATTATCTCATTTCCATCCTTGTAGTAATCATAACGATCGAGATAGATATTGCAATATTCCAAACGAGTGGAGTTGAGAAGAAGCTGAAAACGATAATTGGAGACCAGTCGAGGTTCCTTGATAGTGTGAAAGGGTCCTCGGTCCCTTTTCGTTCAATTTCCGTCCCGGGCGCCAAGAATAATAACACTTACCTCTCTAACCGCGATCACACTTTCATCGGTAAACTCGCATTCTAAGCATTGTATCTCCGTGAATAGCGACAGCTTGTCCAATCGAGATATGTCAGCTTCGTTCCAGCACCACTTCTTCGCCTTCTTCCACTGCTCCGTCTCCACAAAGTCTTCTGACTGATCTACCGTTGATACAGATTCTAACGTGATTTCTTCCAGAATTTCTGGCGTCAATAACGTGAGAATGGGACGAACAGTGTGTCCGGGTGAACAAATGGAGACCGTTCGAACATCGCGTGGAGAAATCAACGAGATCAAATTTTTAAAAAACTCGGGGAATTCTTCACTGTCATCGAAGTTAAACTTGAGCTCGTCAATTTTGAGTCTTGGATTCGTCAGAAACGTTGAAGCATCGGCGAGCATCACTTGCTGGAAGTTTCGATCATCCGTGCACTCCTTCACCAGTGTGTTATAACCCAGTGAAACATTGCACATTCCTTCATCGGTTTTATGATAACGAAATCTGAAATCTCCAAGCCACAGTGTCGAGTGATCACCACTGAAGTTAATGCCGATACTTTCGCAGTGTATTTCCGTAGTGTCCACCAGATTCCGGAGCGCGTGAGACACTTTTCGGAGGGCCAGACTGAAAATTTGGATATTTATGAACTGAGCGAATCTGCAGCATTCTTACCAATCAACCAGGCTCAGTCCTTTCACTACTTTTTCAAGGACGAACATTGGCAAATCGGAGAATGTCACTGGAGACGGGTTGTCGAGACTGAAATTCAAAGTTGGATTAGAGCACATTCTCTTTTGGATACGTTCTCTCATAGACTATATTATAATTTCCATGGCGGGCTTGATGGTACTTTCGCTCAAAGTCCCTATAATCCATCTGTGGACTGCCTTGAGTTTTGCACAGTGTTCTGTATGCATCGAAGATCGGTTCTTCCTTCAGAGCTGCTTCGAGAATAAATTTGTCGATTCCAGATGAATCGAGTTTGAGGGTTTCAGTCATTTTCTGGAAAAAAAATTAGGAGATTGTCAGAATACTATCGATTGATGGTGGAATGGGAGTGGAAAATTGTAATGTCAACACTGCAGTAAGATGTTCGCTTGAAAGAAGAAAAGATAAGAAAAGGAGGTAAACCTTGTGACACTGACTGATAGACTAAAAGTTGTTTGTGCGTACACATTTTGCTGCTGATATATACACAGGTAAAAAGTGAAAAAGTTACTCTTAATTTTAGTTTGGAAAATTGCGAATTGTGAAAAAGTCTGATGGATTTCATTGGAAAGAGGAGATTTCGAAATGCTTTCTCAAAGTTATGAAATTTGAAGAAGTGCTTTTAAATCTAGTTATAAGCTTTTCATACTACCGAAACGCATAGTGTAAGCAAAGCTTTAAGTGAAAAAGAGCATACTTAAAAAATTTAAACTAAATTTTTTGCGAAGAAAAATGTTTGGACAGCACCTCCGTGCTGATAAGAGTCAAACTGAAAACTGATCAATGTGCACATTCCTTATCTTTCCTCCTTCAATCACATGCTGCTAACTATTGATTCGATTTCATCAACTGTTTCTTGCTCATTTTGTTATTTGTCTCCAGTTTCGATCAAACTTTTAAGAGTGAGCAATACTCTTTGTTTTCAGGCTGATGGCTCGCTTGTACCGACTTTTCCGAAAAGTGACAGGCAGGTCCAAGACTGATATCAACAAGTTTATTCGCAAAGCGGCTCTTAACAAGGAGCCAATTTTCGATGCCTACAAAAAACTGTGCAAAATTCATGGGAATATGGATTATGTCGATTTTGAGTTGAAGTATTACCAATATTACCACGGAAATAAGGATTCGGCCATGGATTCCAGTCCGATGACGTTCTCAGATTTGCCAATAGACATCCTCCAAAAAGTATTGGGGAAGTTGGCCCTCGAAGATTGGTACGAATGATGCAAACTCGCTCCATCCATGATCACTCTCAATTTTCAGCCTAGTCCTTCGAAAAGTGTCCCACGGTCTTCGAAATCTGGTGGACTCCACGGATGCTTACTGTGAAGGAATCGACTTTGACTTCCAAGAAAATTTGTCGAGAATCACGTTTGCCAATATAATACTCAAATATCAGCCGACTCTTAACGGATGTTGCCGTGTTTCAAGGTTAAGTATTTCACGAGGAACCAAAAATTACGATGATAGTCGAAGTTTCGAACAAGCAATGGTGGCCGATGCTCTAACCATTCTCAAGAATCCAAAATTCAAAATTAGACGTTTCCGGTTAAGTGTCAGTGCCGCAGGTTCCAAGTTGTTTTTGGAGTCTCTACGGTCGCTGAACTTCCAACTCAATGTTCAATCAGTCTACATCAACGCAGACAGAGATGTCATTCTTCGGTGTCTCCAGATATTGACGCCAGGGAGTCTTGAAGAAATTGGATTCGCCGCTCTTGACAACTCAGATGAAATCGTGGAGACGGAGCAGTGGAAGAAGGCCAAGAAGTTGTGGATGCTCAATTTTCCGGCAGGGCTTCGAGCGGAAACAGTGCTTCATTTCGAGGAGATTAAAATTGGAGACTTTGCGCTCAGCGAACGGAATCTTGTTGTTATTAGAGATGTGAGTGTTTGGATCAAAATTTTCTAGGTCTCAAAACCTGGTCAACTAACAAAATGACAATAACAGTGTGACCACCCATGTGTGATTTCAGGTCAACTTTGAGCAGTTGAAAAGTGTGTTCCAATCACTCGATTTCTATGAAAATTGGTGAGACTATTAAAAAACTTTAGGTCTTCATTTTTGTAGTTGACAACTTTTTTTGAAAATTGCTGTGCAGTGAGTTACGTCGCGACATCAAAACTTGGTGCAAACTTCCGACCAATGATCTTAAACGCGATAACTGACCTGATTGTGATTTTCGTTAAAAGTTGTTAACTACAAAAATGAAGATCTAGAGCACAGTGTACTGGACTTAGAGAAATGTAATCGCGCTCCAACGAGCCGCCCCTTCCGCCTTCAAATTTTCAAATTTTTTCTCGCCGTGGACGAAATTTTTTTCGGGTTTTTCGACACCAAAAGACGGTGAACCCTTCTACTATCCTCCCAGAATGTGGAAAAACCCGGAAAAAAAGTTAAAAAGATAGGAAAAAATTCGTTCTGTTCCCCAGCCTAAAAATCGTCTCAATGGAACGCGATTGCATTCCTCTAAATCCAGTACACTGTGCTAGAGTTGTTTTATATATTCACTTTTTTTCAAACTGCAAAGTTGGTCATCCATTTTGCACTGAAACTCCCCAAACGTGATAGAATTATGGCCAGCACTGTAGATCTATCCTCACTCTCCTTTTTTTCAGATTCTCCTCAAATCTACTCATCTCAAAGTGTTCAATGCCGGCATTGCCTTCCCCTGGTTTGAGACAGACATTCGTAGAGGGCAAGAAAAAGTCGACAGAATCATGAGTCAGCATTCTGGATACGACTCTAAAGCTCGTCGTTTTTCGATTCCGAACTCTCGTGACTACTTTCAGCTGGGGATTGGAGTGGATGGCATATGGAGAATCGACAAAGTTTCCGAAAGTTGAACACTTGATTTTTTTTTCTCCCATTTTTATGATGCCCTATTTTCATTATCTGTTCAACTAGAACTAGTGAGATAAAAATTTTTTGCTAAACGGTTTTCATGGTAATTTTTGATTAGGGAGAGAAAAATTTCCCGTTCACATCTGACGACAACGAGACACAAGGAAACATTGTTTACGGCTATGAGAGAGTGTGTGGGATGAGGAGAGCGATTTCTAATCGGAAGAGAGTGACTCAATCAAATTCTTATCATGCACAATTTCTCTCTTTTTATGCTCTCTTTTCAACCGCCTTTCTTTCGAAGATTTTTTTTTTCTCACAGAATGACTGAAGCAACATTTTCCGACTTGCCAATAGAAGTCCTCGAAATAATTGTGCAGAAAACGTTCCTCGTTGATCGGTAGGATGCAAGTGTGCACCTTCTATAACCATTCTTATTTTCAGCCTCGTCCTTCGGAATGTGTGCAAAGACCTTCGAAATCTCGTGGACTCAACTGAAGCTTATTGCGACGAGATCGTTTTTTACTTCTGGGAAACTCATACAGTAGTGATATTGGAAAATGGAGGACGTCGTTTCCGTAAAACGGTCGGAGGAGATTTCCAAAAAGAGATCATTGCCGATGCCTCAGCCTTTCTGAAGAACACCAATCTCAAAATTGACAAGATACTGCTAACCGCCCGAAGTATTCAACTGTTGGAAGAGTTTTTGGAGTCTCTAAAGTCGCTGACGTTCAAACTAGATGTTCGATCGATCAACATCTGGAAACCCGAGAATCGTGTAATTCCCATTCTTAAGTTTTTGAAGCCAGGAACTCTAGAAGAAATCCAATGCAACGCTGAAGACTGGGAAGACGAAGAACTGGATGAATTTATGGAGGCGGAGCAGTGGAAGAGAGCAAGGACATACAGTTTCCGATTGTCCAGTTTTGAAGCCGGGAAACTTTGAAGGAATCACATGCGACGCAAACTCTTGTGACCACTTCCAGTCGGAATTTGACGAGGACCAGGAGTATTTTGTTCTAAAATTCATTGAAGTTTCGAGAACTTTTTGTTGTCCTTTTTCAGCTGGAATTCGAAAATAACTGTTGTCACCATGTCGCTGCTCTGAACATCAAAACGTTTTCGGAAATTTGAACATCATAAACTTCAACTCTGTTGCCTTGTTTCTATTATCTATTCGATTGTATGAACTTATTTTCATTGTTGCTTGTTAAGAAAGCAAAACACAGAATTTTCTTATTATCCGTCCATCTTTGTCAGCCTATTTGGATATTTCTCGATTTCTTATAAACCTTTTCTTTCTCTGCGTCTCCCTACGTTTTCTATCTATCTGTTTGCATGTCCATCAGACGGGAGAAGAGACCACACCAACAACCTCCGAGACCCGTTCATTTTATTATTATTACATTCATTCTTTCCGCGTTCCTCTCCGCGCGTCGGCGTATCTGCACTTTTCTCTCTCTCCCCATACACTTTGACCAGAGATTGGCAGTTTTCAATAGAAAAGGGTCATCTTTGAGGGCTTCCTAAAAAAGGGTCCCAATGATTCGATTTCTTTGAAATTTCGTGGGTGTATAGAGATATTCTAGATCTTCAGTTTTGTTGTTGACAACTTTCCCGGAATTTTTTCGCCTTCTGAGTTATGACCTGGTTTGCGAGGAAAATATTGTTTCCCGAATTTTTTCTTCGGAAAATTTTCGATCAGAATTTTTTTTCGGAGAAATTTTCCGATTATAATTTTTCCAATTTTTTTTTCTTCGGGTTTTCCGATCAGAATTTCTTCCGAATTCTTTTCGGAAAATCGGAAAATGATTTTTTTCCGAATTTTTTTTGGAGAAATTTTCCGATTAAAATTTTTCCGACTTTTTTAGGAAAAACTGAAAAAAATCGGAAATTTTCGGAAAACTTTTCAGTTTTCTGTCAGAATCTACGAAAAACTTGAAACTTGGCCGTGGTGCTTTGAAAATCTATAAACAACTATCTGTTTTTTTCAGACCATGGCTGGCTTAGTCAACCTCATCCAACAATTATTCGAGTATTACACCACAAATACCAATGAGTTCATCATGCACTCGGCCCTTAAAAATAGGCCAATTTTCGAGTCCTACAAAAGACTGTGCAGAACTCGAGGGAGGAAAGATACGGACTACTTGGTTTTCGAGTGGAGGTATTATCAATTCTACAATGGCAATCCAGACTTGACAATTGACAGAGGGTATCGGATTGCAAATGCAAATGCGCTCTATTCGAAGTTTTCAATTTTCAGCCCCGAGGATTCGTCTCCACTGACCTTGTTCGATTTGCCGATGGTGGTCCTCCGAAACGTGGTGAAAGAATTGAATCTAGTGGATCGGTAGGGATGATGCATTTCCGCTCCATTGATAATATATCCATTTTTCAGTCTGATCCTCCGAAAAGTGTCTCAAAACCTTCGAAATCTGGTGGACTCCACAGAAGCCCGCTGCGATCGGTTGTACTTCTCGTTTGGCTCGTGGACATGGAGCATGCAGTTTGAAGATTGGATGATCTACTATACGAAAGTGAATCGCGAATTTCGTCGTGTTTCTGACCGCCTCGCAGGGTGCGTCAAAATTATTGCAACACATTCAAAGTGCTGTAACTTCTCTGAAAATACTCGAATCGACTTAAAATTTCGTCTACAGTTTTTTGAAACTACTATGAGCAATATATCTTCAAGGCTGGCGTTCAATTATGGTGCATACAGTAGCGGCAACTGGGATATCCCTTTTTGATGTTTTCAGTGCGAAATGGTCAACTTTGACCAGTTGCAAAAGTATGCTCCAGTTACCCAATTTTTCTAAAAATTGGTAGATGTATTGAACAAGTCTAGATCTCCATTGTTGTAATTGAAAACTTTTTTTGAAAATCAATGTCAAGTCAGTTATATCGCCTAGAACTGACTTCCCTTCGAATTCTCATTGCAGTACTAATTTCAAGAATTTTTGGGTAACTGGTATTTAACGTGATATAACAGTCTTGAACGTGATTTTCGTAAAAAGTTGTCAACTACAAAAATGGAGATCTAAAGTTGCTTGATACATTCACCAAGTTTCATAAAAATCGAAAAATTGTAACATACTTTTTCAACTGCTCAGAGTTGACCATTTTGCACTAAAAATCACAAAAGGGGATATTTCAGTGGCCGCTACTGTACGTGCATAGCATGAGCCACCATTCCAGTCAATATAGAGCTAGCGACAAAAAAAATTGGAGATATATTAACTAAGATGCTGGAAAGAATGATAATAAAATTGATGGAAGAAAAATCCCGCCTTTGTTGCACTAATTTTGACGCGCCCTGTAGAAAGATAAAAACCGTGGAGATGGAGGAGGCTCGGGAACAAGCAATCGTCACTGATGCTTCCACGCTGCTGAAGAATCCGGTATTCAAAATTCGCGGCCTCAAGATCGATGTCTTTAGAGGAAATGAGTCACATCGTCATTTTTTTGAATTTCTAAAGACGCTCAAATTTCAACTCAATGTTCAATCATTACTCATCTCGGCGTCTGAAGATTTGATTCGGCCGATTCTCCAGTTTTTGAAGCCCCAATATCTAGAAATTATCGCGATGGGCGCTAAGGGGGGACTCAAGCACTTTGAAGATTTTGTGGAGATGGAGCAGTGGAAGAAGGCCAGAAAGTTGAGGTTCTTACCGTATCCAAAGGGATTTCCAGCGGACGAAATGCTCCATTTCAAGGAGATCGATATCGATGGACTCCATTTTAACGATGAGAATTTCGAGATGATAAGAGATGTGAGTTGTTCTTCTGCTCTTATATGTATATTAGGCAAACGACGCAAAACTCAACCGCGCCCTACCGCATTTTTCAAAATTCATTCGGCGAAGTTTATTATACAACGTGCTAGGGCGGTGGGGTGCGTTTTGCGCCGTTTGCCAAATAACCTGGTTTCCAAGAAGTGTGTGATTTTCTATTGAACTTCGAAAAAATTCGAAAAGCTTTGAGAAAATTTTCAAAATGAAGAGTTGCTGGATACATCTGGCACTTCCAACTTTTTTCAGATTCTCCTCAAGTCGGCTCATCTCGAGCTGTTCTCTGCTCACTTTTTTCGTGCCAGCCTGCGCGGACTTGTCCTAGATGATTTTCGCGAGCGAATGGATCAAGTCATGGGTCTTCATACTGAAAAGAACTCTGAAGTTCGTCGATTCTCGATTGCAAACTCTCGTGACTACTACCAGCTGCGGACTACAGCTGATCAGAGCTATTTCATTCTGACTATCACTAAAGTTTTTACAAGACGATTGTATTAATTTTTGACCAGTTTCAGTGTAAATTCATGAGTTGAACATCTTGTTGTCTTCTAAATTTCATAAAGTTGTTTTTTTTGCTTTGCTTGGAAACTTCATTGTGTGTTACTCGAAAAAAAATCTTTGAAATCGTTCGAAGATTTGTTTAGAATGAAATTCCGCCAATTAACTTGGGGGCAATGCGTTATTTCAGAGTGTCGTAGAGTAAACCAAAATACTGTAAATTCAAAGGCGCATTCGCTTTCAGTGTTATTTTGATAAAATTTTCGAAAAACTAATTAAAAAAAAAAAAAATTCGAACTTTTCTTCGAATGTCGTCGAAATACCGACACTAAACAACTTCACGGAAATCTACTAAAATTGAATCACTGTGAACCGTTTTTCGAATCCTCAAATACAATAACCAGTAAGCGTTCGACATGCATGAGAAAAATAGTTGTCAGGGAGAAGACCGGTCGAAAAGACATAATGAGGACCCGCAGAGGCAGGGAAGGGGGAACAAAAAGAGGGGGTCATGGGTCAAGGACAGGTCACATTTGGAGACAAGTAAGAAGATTGCGTCTACGGAAAGGGGGCCAGTCTGAGAAGTACCTTCATTCTGCCGGTCCTTCCCTCTCATTCTTCCTCTCCAAATGCCCCTCTCGTACGCACCGTTCACTGCCGTCTTAGAGCATCTCAGTTTTCTCAAGCGGTAACTCATTTCCTCTGGTAATCATCTCCCAATAAGATACTTTTAGAAAACAACTCGTCCTCCTGTGTCCATCGATTCGAAAACCGGAGCAAAACTATCCGTATCATCTGGATGTCGTGAAAATCGACGGTCACTTCTTAACGATTCGAATCGATTCTTTTTGGGCTCAATTTGGAAAATCCAAGGATGGAACTGCTACATGTCACATGAGTCTCAAAGCCTACAAAAGGGTAGCTGTCCCCATTCCAAACTGCTCCGAAACGGAGGCTCTTGAAAAGTTCGCGCTTTTTCATCTGAGCAGAGCGGGCACCACAGTAAAGAAGATGATGTTTGTGAGTCTTTGCTAGTGTATATCAAAATGTTCAAACGCCGTTTACAGGAAAACTCGGGGTGCCTTCTCAAATGTGCTCCATTGACAATCAAAAATTTAGTTATTTGCAACTTGCCGAGTGTGCCTGAGCGATCCGCAAGTTGGGTGCCTACAATGAGACCTGTGGAGCAATTGACCACAGATGGTTTCATTAGGGATGACACTGTAAGTTTTACTTATATCAACAGTTGACTTGATTTTGTTCTGAAACTTCGTGAGTAGAGATATACCCATAAATTTTCCGAAAAGATTAATCATTAGAAACTAAATTTTGAAACGTTCAAACTTGACGACATATTTGTTTTACTGGCCCCTTTCATTGACTCATTTTCAGATCTCCAATGCTCGAAACATATTCGTCTGTGACAGTTTTCTACTAACCCTCGAAGAATCCTCTGTCGACTTGCCCCCGATAGTCAGCGAATGGAACTGCTACCAATTGGAGGTTGCTTTAGGTTTCAAACCGCAAGGAATCGTAGATTACTGTAAAGAAGTCGTGAAGAGGAGCCGCCCCATCGGAAGCTCCTTCATCTCTATTATCAAACACCGAAACGTGGAATGCACCACTTTGGATTGGATTGCAGCGAGGGCGGGTGTAAGGAAGACGTGGTGGAATGAAAGGTAAGAAGAGGAATGTGTTTTCTGCAGTAATCCAGATAGATAAATTTCAGAAAATGTGCAACGATTCCAATCGACGAGACAACTGAACTGAATCTGTATGGGGATTTGGAGATGTTTTCGGAGAAGTTGATCATCGAGGTGAATGCCAAAGGAACTGCCAAGGATCGATAATTTCTCTTGGTTCGAATTCATTTAACTTTTTTTTTCTTGAATCTATGTAATTCGTATATATTAAAAAGCTGATTGCATTGTTAGTGTCGATTTACGGGGGAACATGTGAATGCGATGGGAAAGACAAAAATCATGTGTCAAGGACAGGAGACATTTGGAGACAAACGAAGAGATTAGCTCTATCCCCCTCCAGGGACCTCCTACTGAGAAGAGCCTCCATTCTGCCTGTTTGACCTGGGGTCGACCGTTCTTGCTTTCTTCTCTAATCCCTCTCAGTGTTCTCCAAAGGCCCTTCATTCTGCCTGTTCCCCTCTCGCATTCTTCCTCTCCAAATGACCCTCTCCTACGCACCGTTCACTGCCGTCTTAGAGCATCTCAGTTTCCTCAAACGGTAACTTGTTTCATCTGGTAACCATCTCCCAATAAGATACTTTTAGAAAACAACTCGTCCTCCGGTGTCCATCGATTCGAAAACAGGAGGAAAACTATCCGTATCACCTGGATGTCGTGAGCATCGATGGTTCCCAAAAGACCATTCGAATCGATTCGTTTTTGATCCGGTGTTGGAAAGTCCGACTGGGGTACCACTATATGCCGAATGAGTATAGGCACCCAAAAAAGTGTTCGTATCCCCAGTCCAAACTGCTCCGAAACGGATGCTGCTGAAAAATTTGCACTCTATCATCTGAGCAGAGCAGGGACTACCGTAAAGGATATGCGGTTCCAGGTGAGTTTTGTGTATATCCGGCTTGCTCGGAATCGAAAAACCGCATTTTTTTTCTTTCAAAAAGGTAACTTTTTCTGGAATGTAGTTTTTCCCTTTGTGAAAACTCCCAATGGGCTCGAGCTAGTAGTCTACGTTTGAAAACTTCCCGATTTCCACTTGAAAATTACAGGACAGTTCGACATGTATCCTCAAATGTACCCCATTGCTGATAAGAAATTTACGTATTTTTTCTTGTTGGTCAAATGCTCCAGAGGGATTTGCAAGCTGGGTGCCCACATTGAAGTCGGTGCAGTATCTCGAGACGAACAACATAATCAAAGATGACACTGTGAGTTTCTTATGGGTAGTTTTTTTTGTTATTGCTCTAAACCTCTTTCAGATCTCCAACGCGCAACGTGTAATAGTCGACGACGTGCTAATAACGTTGAGGAACATCGCCTACGTCGACTTGCCTCCGATTCTCATCGAATGGAATTGCTACCATTTGGAAGTCGCCTTGAGTTTCAATTTGCACGGAATCGTGGATTACTGTAAGGAGATAGTGAAGAAAAGCCGCCCCATCGGAAGCTTCTTCACCTCTATAGTGATACACCGAAACGTGGAATGCACCACTTTGGATTGGTTTGCAGCGAGGGCGGGTGGAAGGAAGACGTGGTGGAATGGGAGGTAATAAGAGGAATGTGTTTTCTGCAGTAGACCGGATAGAGAAATTTCAGAAAATGTGCAACGATTCCAATCGACGAGACAACCGAACTGAATCTGCATGGAGATTTGGAGATATTTTCGGAGAAGTTAATAATCGAAGTGAATGCCAGAGGAACTGCCAGAGATCGATAGATTTTTTTGACTTTCTTGTGAAATGAACTGAATAAAGTGCACAAATATAGGTTTTCCACAGTGTGCTGGATTTAGAGGAATGTAATCGCGCTCCAACGAGCCGCCACTTCCGCCTTCAAATTTTCAAATTTTTTCTCGCCCTGGACGAAATTTTTTTCGGTTCTTTCGACACCAAAAGACGATGAACCCTTCTACTATCCTCACAGAATGTAGAAAAAACCGGAAAAAAAGTTCAAAAGCTAGGAAAAAATTCGTATTGTTCCCCAGCCTAAAAATCGTCTCAAAGGAGCGCGCTTGCATTTCTCTAAATCCAGCACACTGTGGTTTTCTAGTCAACTCGTTTTGAGTCGAAAATCGAAATTTTTCCATCCATGATTTGAATTTGAATACAAGTTCACTAGACGTATTCGGACCCGAGAATTCCAAAAATGTGTTCAGATTTATTGTCGACGTAATGCGGATGTGACTTGGTGTTTGCGGACAAAACGCGCGGGAATTCAAATCGGGCGACGCGCACGAAACGAAATAAATTCCAGTGGCGACGAAAAACTGGATTTTTTTCGGCTGAAAGTGCACAAAAATTGGAAACTTTGATGAAAATGTATGAAGAATCATAATATCTCACATTCCCATGAATATTTTCTTGTTTTGTGCACTTTCAGCCGAAAAAATCCAGTTTTTCGTCGCCACTGGAGTTTATTTCGTTTTGTGCGCGTCGCCCGATTTGAATTCCCGCGCGTTTTGTCCGCAAACACCAAAGTCACATCCGCATTACGTCGACAATACTGTACCTCAAAAACTGAGCGAGTTATGGGTGACCGATTTACAGATTTAAAAAAAAGTTCATTGAGCTTAACAGACAACAGTAACAAAGTAACAGAAAAAAAAAAGAGAAAATTGATATTCTTAGGCTTTTGAAACTTTCTTGATGCTCAAAGCATGGCTCGCGCGGCTTAGTTCATACTTCAGCTGGAAGACATCGCGGGAGTTCTTAATCGAAAATCGACGAGTTTTGGTGTCATACGCGGGATTCTGGCTCATGAGTTCATGGATTCGCTGCTTCGTCGCGTCTACAGTAGCCAGTAAATCGTTGAAATCGTTCGGATCATTATTATCATTCCGGTGAAAACCTTCCATGTCGAGTTGGCACGATTCGAGATGAGTGGATGTGGTGAGAATCTGGAAAAAAATTATGGGGAGAATATCGATTTTAGAAACTTCACTCACATCTCTGATCATGACAAGATTCTCATCAGTCATTGAAAATGACTGAACAAGAATCTCCTTGAAATGGAGCAACTTTTCCATTCGGAAACCTTCGGGAAGTCTGCCCCACCACAATTTCCTAGCCCTCTTCCATTGCTCAGTCTCCGCGATTTCATTGAGTTTATCGTTCGACATTTGGTCAGTGTAGATTGACATGTGTTCTAGACGCCCAGGCTTCAAACACTTGAGAATGGGAAGAATCCAGTTTTTGTTTGAATAGACGTGGAGGGATCGAATGTCGAGTCGAAAACTCAGTGCCATCACAAGCTGTACGAACTTGGCGAACGTGTCGATTCTCTTGACAATAACGCTGATCTTGGCGATTTTGAGTTTCGGATTCTTTAGAAAAGTTGACGCGTCGGCGAGCATCACATTATGAAAACGCCGCTCATCCTCATATTTCTTGTCTTCTCGCGGGTAACGTTCACTGTGATCCCTTTTCGTCACAACACACCCCTTCTCCGTTGCCTCATATGTTAGGTGTAACGTTTGGGGAAGTTCGATTCTTGTATAATTGTCTTTGAATTCGAAACGGATGTATTCGACAAACAGCGATGTTGAGTCCACGAGTCTTCGGAGATCGCGGGACACCTTTCGGAGGGACAAACTGAAAGGGGGATTTGAAATAGAGCGAGTTTGCAGCATGCTCACCAATCACCAAGGTCCGCTTTTCCGATGACTTTCTTGAGGATGTCCATCGACAGATCGGAGAATGTCACAGGGCTGAAAAGCGAAAAGTTCGATTAGAGCGCATTTGCATTTGACGACCTTGAGGGCCTCTCACTGGTCAAATCCCGATTTCCGTGGTAGAATTGATAGTATTTCCGCTCGAAGTCCACATAATCGATTTGTTGATTTCTTTGCATTTCGCACAGTGTTTTGTAGGAATCGAAGATGGGCTCCTCGTAAAGAGCAGCGTTGAGAATGAACTCGTTGATTTCCGTTTTGAGATTTCCGGTCATTTTCTGAAAAAAATTCGCTAGTTTTTAAATATTTGAGCTGCGGCGTATTTAGCCGAAATCTTTTTGATACTTTGTCCGGTGGGGCGCGCTTGCGGCGCGCGTTTAAATTTTAGTTTTTCAGGGCTTTCAGGAAGCGACGAAACTGGAGAAATTGGAGATTTCAGAAAGAGCGGTCGAGATCATCTAGCGAAACAGAAGTGAATGAGAACATAATAGATTAATGTATACTCTTCATTGCATACTTGCAGCGGGCCGGGCCGAAGCGCCAATTTTCCCGGCCCGCCTTACTCCAAACAGAAATTAGGTGTAAAAAAGTTGTATTAAATCTTTACTACCAATAAACGCAAAATTCTGTGTAAGTGATTCTATACATTGAATGAATATCTTATCTTATCTGTCTGTGTGTGCATATTTGTCTGTGTCGTGTCTACAGTAATTCTCTCTGCACGGCACCCTCCGCACCGATTGCGCCAAGATTTGTTTACGCCCCCGCCACCAAAAGTGCGCCAGCAACGTTTGAAGGCGCATTTGCTGCGCGCTCGTTTTTCAACTGAGGTCGAACTTAAAACGGAAAATAAACGATGTTCTGGTGCTTTTTTACAAATTTCGCAACATGGGAAGTTTAAGTTAGAAAATTCTCTACTCAAAAAGTATAAAACCGTCAAAATCGGTTCAGTCATCGAAAAGTTATCAGCGATTGAAGTTTTTCTGAGGCTCCAAATCGACTTAAATCGTTACAGCAGTGCATATACTTTCAATATTTCAGCAGTTTTGTCTAATTGGATGTGTTTCAAGCTCGAATGAACATTCACAAGTTAGAAAAGGAGTACTAAAAAGGCAATATCATAATTTCTGGAGTCTGGGAATTCGATGTTGATTCTGGACTCTGAAGATGATTATTTGAATCGGGTTTTGATCGGAATGTTGTCTTGAATAGTCAAAATACGAAAAATCATGGTGAAACTTCTCGTTAGACTAGTCAGAGTCTCTACTTTGGCAAAGCAACAACGCTCAGATGGTACACTGGATAATTTTCATGCATTTCCTCCAACTTTTCTCAGAGTTTTTTGATTTCTCTTTGTTAGAAGTCATTAAAATTCGGTCTTTTGACTTAAAAATTCTTCAAAAATCGAAAAATAACTGAATTTCCCAAATACAGGATTTTTTCGTAGAACATTCCAAAATTCAACAATTAACTGCACTTTGGACTTTTTTCACTCGAAAATATTCCGAAAAGTTCATTCTTCCCTTTCCTGCTTCGATTTTCCCTTGATTTTGAGATCCGGCGAAAGTTTAAACCCGTGCCAAAAAGCCAAAAAGCGAGAGAGAACGCGAATCGGAGAGACGCAGAACACGCGTCGCGCGTCAGCAATGAACTTGGCGCATAAGTCGGGGAGGGTGCCGTGCTCTGCAATTATGCCAATCTCAACGGATGTCAGCTCTGGCCGAGGCGTCGCAATTTTCCCGCAGCGGCGTCTCGGAGCGAAAAATGCTACCGTACTTTGAAGGAACATGCGCGAATGTAAATTCAATTTCCCGATTTTCAAGCAATTTTTGGCAATTTTTTGCAAAAAATGTTACAAAAAATTCTAAATACTATTATTATGCTTGTCTGAAAAAATGACGCTCGGGACCGAGGAGCGCCGACTTTCCCGCGGCGATATCTCGCCACAAGTATAGCTACCGTACTTTAAAGGAACATGAACGAATTTTACGCCAGTTTTGCGATTTTCAGGCTGTTTTCAGCTAAATTAAAAATTAGAAAAATATTTGTACTTTTTTGTAACATTTTTGAGGAAAATTGCTGAAAACAGCTTAAAAATCTGCTCAAATCGCGAAAATGGCGTAAAATTCGTGCATGTTCCTTTAAAGTACGGTAGCTATTTTTGTCGCGAGATATCGCCGCGGGAAAGTCGGCGCTCCTCGGTCCCGAGCGTCATTTTTTCAGACAAGCATAATAATTTGCGAAAATTCGTTGAAAAAATCACGACAATCGGCTGAAATGGCGAATAAGACGTGAGATTTGCGCATGTTCCTTTAAAGTACGGTAGGTATTTTCGTGGCGAGATATCAGAGGCGGGAAGTCGGCGCGCCTCGGCCAGAGGTGACTTTCGCTCAGATAGGCATAATAATCAATTTGTTTCGATTAGTTCCTGCAATTCCGTCGAATTGTATAGTTTTGGAAAATGTTTAGCAATAGAGCGGGTCTGCATAGTCTGAAAAAACCACTGATATTTTTTGAAAATTCAAAATTTTGTTCGCGAGCGCGCTCTTTTGATAAGAATTTTCCAAAACGAAACAAGTTGACTTCCGATATCGCAAATTTCAGAAGTTGATTCGTTTCAAAAAACTCGGCACATCCTTCGCCAACCTGGACGTCGATGTCTTTCCATACAAGTTAGACTCTCCA
This sequence comes from Caenorhabditis sp. 40 LS-2015, assembly GCA_900536305.3. NCBI lineage: Eukaryota > Metazoa > Nematoda > Chromadorea > Rhabditida > Rhabditidae > Caenorhabditis > Caenorhabditis tribulationis. The sequence goes on from LR544103.1 coordinate 58,518, forward strand.
GGACACATCTCTGGGAAGGGAGAACAGTTGATCGCCACAGTTTACAAAAACCTCGTCAAGCTGAAGGAGGCTCTCGGAGATTCTGCGAACGACTGCATGGTCAATAACGTCGCCGAATTCGCTAGCGCGCTTTTGAGAATCGATCGTTCGACAGTAATCGCTCACGGCAACAAGCTTCCAGTAGTTCGCCCTCCCCGAGTTCCACAAACTAGAAAGTACAGACGAGAGAGAGCAGCAGCGAACATTTCCTTGGAAGATCAAAAAGCAATCATGGATCATCTCCAACATTGTTGGAAGAATGATCTATACGTCTCTCTGAAAGGATTGTTGAAATGGGCTCAATCTTCAATAAACTATCGATATGGTTTGGGTACCCTAGGATGTGCACTGGCAGGAATGGGCTTGTGTTATCGGCTTTTTTCAGAAAAAAAAAACACTCACCACTTTATTCTCCTTTCGATGTTTCACTAGCGCTGTAGTCTTCTCCTTTGTCTTTGGGTCATTCTTTGACTGGATTACCTGAAAAAGAAATTCGTTGTGAAATCGAAATGGAAACGAAGAGAGCGACGATAAAAACACGCAAGATTCAGAGATAAACGAATCAATAAATAACAACAAGCCTAATTGAACCCCCAACTAGTTCGAAAACGATGAAAAGAAAAGAGAAAACCGACAGAAAACGGGAGGATTTGAATTGAAATCGATATCTGGCTTCATAATCGAGAAACTTTGCTGAAATGTGTGTAAAATTGGTGAAAATCTCGATTGCTTTCAATTTTCTATTGTTTTCAGCAAAAAAAAGCGAGAAAAACTGTGAAAAACAATACTTTATTGAAGAAAATTGAGCACGAAAATGTTTCGAAATTCAATTTTCGCCGCCGGCCCCCGGCCGAAGTCGCGGGGGACTAGGATTCTCAAACACTGCCATCTTGGTGGTGCGGACGCGCGAGGGCGGCCTGAAAAATTTTCCCCTAATAGCATTCAATTTCTGCTGGATTCTCTTCGTTTTTCATTGGAAAAAAAAACGCACAAAACCTATTTTTAAAAATAAGATTTGTCTGTCTAACCTCGAAAAATCAATACATCAACAGAATCGAATCCCGGAAGAAAAACTATTTGTAAAAAGCAACAGAGCAAAAATCATTATCAACCCTTTATTTTCGTGATTCTCAAATAATTATTCTTTCTTGTTTTTCGTGATTTTGAGTGCATAAATTATGTCGCGATGGTCCTTCTCAAATTCGAACTGGAAGTAGTCGCGGGAGTCGGGAATCGAATAGCGACGAGATTGAGCATTATAGGCCGAATTCTGACTCATGATGAGATCAATCGTGTCTTCAACACTTCCCTCCCAAATTTCGATGCCTAGCAGATCCAGATCCAGGTCATTATACAGGTTACGACCTCTCATTCCGAAATAGCACGATTCGAAGTGAGCCGATGGGAGGAGCGTCTGAAAAACGATTAGTTAGTGGCCTAGGAATCCACTTTTTAGGCCATGGCCACTTACATCTCTAACCATGACCAGATCCGAGTATGAAAGCTCGTATCGTTGGATAACAATTCGCTCGAAATGCAACAAATTTTCCATGCCAAATCCACGGGGCACTCTATTGCAATCCAACGTCTTCGCCGCCTTCCACTGCTCCGTCGCCACGATTTCATCGAATTGCTCGACGGCAAATGAGTAATCATCGAAGCGAATCTCCTCCAGAGTCTGCGCCTTTAAACATCGCAGAATCGGAGCAACGATCACCCTATCTGTATGGATATAAACGGATCGAACGTTGAGTGGAGAATCCAGCGACTGCAGAAACTCGACGAATTCGGAACTTGTATCGCCCCGACAGAAACTGAACGATAGACTGTTGATCTGGAGCTTCGGATTCTTCAAAAACGTCGAGACATCGGCGAGCATCGTGTGTTGGAACGATCGATCTCCTTCGTATTTTCTGATCTTCCATCCTTTGCTCCACACCACCTTACAGCCTCCGTCAGTTTCTTCATAACCCAGGAGGCCATTGTCGAAGAGGATTCTCGAAGAGCGCAGTCCACGGTCTCCTGAGCGGCAAATGCGCACGCGGAAAAGCTGCACGGAACGCGCCAGCTGCGAGGGAGGCGCGTTTCGAGCGTTTTTCGAAATCGAGATTTAAATTATTTTTATTCAACTTTTTTAGTCATTTCTTGTAGAGAACTTGATTCTGATCATTTTGAGTCTAAAATGAACCGAATCCGTACATTACTGCGAGAGAAAACTGCTTTTGAAAATCCCAATTTTGAAAATCTCTCTCCTCACTCAGTTTTGCGAGATTTTTCTTTTTTTCCACATTGAAAATGATCAGAATCCAATTCTCTACAAGTGTGTGTAGAAATGAAAGCACGAAAACGAGGAAACTTTTCAGAAATCGCAAAATAATTCATATCAAAAACTAATTTTGACGAAAAAATCACTATGCTCTTTCCAGGCATTGGGCTTATGAGGATACACGTATAGAGAATTCGATTCTCGTCATTTTAAATGTAAAATGAGAAAAAAATGTGCAAAACTGAGAGAGGAATCTATTTTTTGAAGTGGAATATTCGAATGCAGTTTTCTCTCACAGTTATGCACGGATTTGGTTCATTTCCGGCTCAAAATGACCAGAATCGAATTCTCTACAAGAAGATATAAAAAAGATTGGAAGAAAACGAAGGAGTTTTTCAGAAATTGCCAAAGAAACAATCCCAATTTTTATTTCGAAAAACGCGCGAAACGCGCCTTCCTCGCATGCTGACGCATTCCGTGCCGCTTTTTTTCGTGCGCATTTTTCGCTCAGGAGACCGTGCAGTCCGAAATAGAAGTCGATCACATCACAGTTAACATCGGAAGTGTCCACGAGTTCTCGTAGACCGCGAGACACTTTTCGAAGCGACAGACTGAAAATATGGAACTATTGTCGGTGGAGCGAGTTTGCATTACCAATCGAGAAGATTCAATTTTTTCACAACTTCCTCGACGACGTCCATTGGCAAATCGGAGAATGACACTGGCGACGAATTCTCTGAACTGAAAAAAATCGAAAAGTTAGATTAGAGCGAATTTGCAAAACTGACTCTTTCTTGGCAGAAGACTGTCGAATGAACTCGTTCAGTTTGCACAACTCAGATGGGAGATTTTCAGTCATTTTCTGGAAAAATAAGAAAACTCTATTAAGCAAATAATGAGAAAAAATCGCGATCTAGACCATCTGGCTCCGTCCCACAGTGAACTGGCTAAAGAGGAATGCAAGCGCGCTCCATTGAGAAAATTTTCAGGCCGGAGAACGAAACGAGTTTCGCCCTTGCTTTTGAACGTTTTTTTCGGGTTCTCCCACATTCTGTGAGGATAATATAAGAATCATCAACAGTTTGATGTCTAAAAAACAGAAAAAAAAATTTGAAGGCGGAAAGAGCGGCTCGGTGGAGCGCGACTACATTCCTCTAGCGCCAGGACACTGTGAATCGCAGAAACTACTAGAAGTAAATCAATGGATTTTAACCTGGATAATCAGAAAAAAAAGAAAAAAGAAACAGAAACAGTTTATAAAAGAAGAACGGATAAAAACGAGTAATCAGAAAATGATCATTCTTCCTTATTTTTCGTGATTTTCAGAGCATAAGTCAAGTCGCGATGGTCCTTCTCGAATTCCAGCTGAAAATGATCGCGGGAGTTTGGAATCCAAAATTGACTAGTTTCCGGATTGAATGCCGCATTCTGAGCCATAATTCTGATAATGTTCTCTTCCTCGACGTCCTCCACGTCTTCATCATCGTCATCGTCGAACAGATCCCAAAAAACGTCGAAATCGTCCTGGTCCTGAAAATCGGCGACACCGAGCCAGCACGATTCGATGTGAGCGGATTTGAGGAGCACCTGAAAATGATAAACAATGACCTGGAAATCTGAAAAGAAACCCCTCTCACATCTCTAACAATGATCAAATTCTCACCACTGAACTCAATGTTGTCGATGCGGATCTCCTTGAGATGCACCATCCTCTCCATCCAAATCGCCTCTTGAAGACGACGACAGCGGAATTTCACGGCCCTCTTCCACTGCTCCGTGTCCGCAATCATATGGAACTCGCGAATCGGAATCCGGGCGGCATCGAAGGAGATCGCTTCGAGAGTCGCCGGCTTCAAACAATCCAGACACATAATCCAAAATGTTTCTTCTTCTGTATCGATGTCGACTGATCGAACATCGAGTTGGAAATTCAGCGACTTGAAAAACCGCAAGAAACGGATGCATGCGTCATTGTCGTAGATCATGAAATCGAAGCGGCCGATTCTGAGTCTCGGATTCTTCAAAAACGTCGCAATGTCGGCGAGCATCACTTTTTCAAAGTCGCGATCGTCCTTGTACTCCTTTATTATCTGGTTTCTTTCGGAGACAACTTCACAGCCTCCGTCCTCGGTATGTTTATAAATGAGAGCTAAACGATCGATTTCGATTGTCGACGCGCGATCTCCATAGTGAAAGTAGAATCTGTCACAATGAAGTTCCGAGGTATCCACGAGTCTCCGGAAGTTACGCGACACTTTTCGAAGGACCAGACTGAAAAATGAGAACTGCTAATAGGCGAAGGCGCGAAAAGTAACCGCGCCCTATCGCAGTAGCACGTTGAAGACCATGCGCCTTTGAAGTTTCGACGTGCTAGTGCCGTGGGGCGCGGTTGAGTTTTTCGCAGAGCGAACATTCATACCAATTGACGAGATCCAACCTGCCCACTATTTTCTCAAGAACGTCAATTGGCAAATTGGAGAGTGCCACTGTGGAAGAGTTTTCCGGGCTGGAAATTGGAAAAGTTCGATTTGAGCGCATTTGCATTCTCCTACCTTCTTTCAATGGTCAAATCGCGATTTCGATGGTAGTATTGGTAATACTTCCATTCGAAATCCACAAAATCGATTTTTTCATTCGGATGAAAATCGCAGAGCTTTTTGTATGTACCAAAAACCGATTCCTTGCGAAATGCGGCACACAAAATGAAGGTGTTGATTTCGATGTTTGGATTCTTATCCATTTTCTGCAAAAATTTAGGAAGATTATTGAAGCCCCGTCCAAAGTTGCAAAAGGCGCGTCGCGGCTGCGAGCGCGGTCGTTACGTGGCGCTACAGTGAAAATTGCCGCTGAAAAACTCGTTGGCACAATGCCAACTGCTCTTCGTAAAAATTTGGCGAGATCATTCGCGGCAAAGCGCACTTGCTTCGAGTACCCCGTTGGAAACAGAAATCGATGGATTTTAGCCATGAAATTTGAAAAGAGGTTAAAAAAATTAACAGGGTTTATAAAAAGGAGCAGATAAAACAACAAGTAACAGATGAATCATTCTTCCTTATTTCTCGTAATTTTTAAAGCATAAATCATTAGGCGAAAGTCCTTCTCGAATTCCAGCTGAAAGTGGTCGCGTGAGTTCGGAACCGCAAAACGAAGAGTTTCCGCATTGAATGCCGAATCCTGAGCCATGATTCTGACGACACTCTCTTCCTCCACCTCGTCCTCCACATCTTCCCAATCCTCATCGTCATCCCAATCGCCAAAGTGCTCCTCGAAATCGGCGACGCCGAGCCAGCACGATTCGATGTGAGCGGATTTGAGGAGAACCTGAAAATGAGCCTAGATATGGTTTTCCAATTTGAAAATCACTTACATCTCTAACCATGGCCAGATTCTCATCGCTGAACTCAATATCGGTGATGCGAATCTCCTTGAAATGCACCATCTTCTCCATTCCGATTCCCACCGCCGTCGGGAATCGATCGATACACAACTTCCTGGCCCCCTTCCACTGCTCCGTCTCGGCGATCTCATCGAACTGCTCCACCGTCATCTCGTCGGCGTCGAAGCTGATCTCCTCCAAAACACGCGGCTTCAAACACTCGAGAATCGGAAGGACGTCGTCGTCGTCGGTGTTGATATCCACGGAGCGAACGTTGAGTTTGAAGCCCAGCGATGCGAGGGACGCCATGAAGTGAAAGCACGCCTCATTCTCCGAGAAAGTGAACTCGAATCGGCGGATTTTGAGTTTCGGATTCCTCAGAAACGTTGAGAACTCGGCGGTCATCGCCTCTTCGAAATTTCGCCCATCTCTGTACTCTTTCTTTTTGCCGTATCTCCTGGTGGCGATCTTACAACGGCCACCCTTCACATGATCGAACACCAGATTCACGCGATAGTCGATCTCGATTGTCGACGAACGATCTCCGTAGTGAAAGTAGAGCCGATCACAGTGAAGCTCCGCGGAGTCGACGAGTCGTCGCAGATTGCGCGACACTTTTCGAAGAGCCATGCTGAAAAAGCGGACGTTTTTTTCAATTTGAGCATTTTTCAACACTCCTACCAAGCGGAGAGACCCGATTCTCCGACGACTTTTTCGAGGACGTGCACCGGCAGATCCGAAAATGTGACTTTCGACGAATTGTCAGGACTGAAAATCGCGAAAAAGTTCAATTAGAGCGCATTTACATCTTGTTATACCTTCTCTCAATCGTCAAATCCTGATTTCCATGATAGAATTGATAGTATTTCCATTCGAAATCCACATAATCCATTCGGTCAAGATTATCGGCTTCCATAAGTTTGTACATCTCTTCGTATGCCTCGAAGATCTCGAGTGGCCTCTTTTGCTGTGCAAAATAACGAATGCACTTGTTGATTTGGGTTTTTCGGTCAGGTCTGGGGTTTTCGGTCATTTTCTGCGAAAAAAAAAACAGATTGATTGAGAACGGAATAATAGCGAAGTGTGCTCGCTCGTGGAGATTTAGATGCAACAGCGGAATTCGAGCGGTGCGTTGCCACGTGGCAAAAATTTGCGTGTTGTCTATCACTGAACGAGAGAAAAAGAAAACGAGTCACTGGATTTGAACCCAATCGTGTGTGAAGGCTGTCTGAACAAAAACCAACAAAAAAAACTTTTATTAAAAGGAACAGATAACAACAACAAGGCGGGAAATGAAAATTTCAAATTCCCAAAACTTTTGTGATCATCAGACCAACCAAGTCCCTCTCATATTCTAAGTGGAAGCAAAAGTGAGAGTTCGGGATCGAAAATCGACGAGTTTCAGGATTGAAGGCGGGATCTTCGCTCATTATACGGAAGACTCTTCTCTCAATCTCGCTTTCCTCATCCATGAAACCGCGCCGATGCGGATACCGTTGCCGACGCCAATGCCGATGCCAGAAGTCGCCGTCTTCAAAACGGGCCGTGCTGAGAAAGCATGAATCGAAATGAGCCGATTTGAGAAGAATCTGAGAAGGTGCATTTTTTAAACCTTCGACGGGCTTAGAACACCGAAAGCCACTTACATCTCTGACCATGGTCAGATTCACATCGGATGGTTCTATCTCGCGGACATGAATGCGTTTGAAGTGAAGCAACGCTTCCATGCGGAACGTCGCCGGAATTCCCACCAACTTCAACGTCTTCGCTTTCTTCCACTGCTCCGTCTCCGCGATTTCATCGAATTGCTCGGTCGAAAAAACAGAAGCGACATGCAAAAGGATTTCTTCCAGACGTTTTGGCTTCAAAAACTGGAGAATCGGAGGAACATCATCTTGTTCTGTGTCGATTACGATTGATCGAACGTCAAGTTGAAAATTCAACGACTTCAGAAACTCCAATAACTCGGAAAACGAGTCGTTTTTACCCACACAAACCGTGATGTGGTCTATCTTGAGTTTGGGATTCTTCAGAAAGTAAGCATCGGCGATCGACATCTTTCGCGACTCAATGTCCGCAGAAGCATGCGTTTTGAAACTGAATTCGACTTTTTCGCAGTGAATCTCGGCACAGTTCACAAGATCACGAAGACCGCGGGACACTTTTCGGAGAGTCAGACTGAAATGATTGGACGGATTATCAATGGAGCAACTTTGCAAATGCCCTACCAATCGAAAAGATTCAATTGCACCACCACTTTTCGAAGGACGTCGATCGGCAAATCGACGAATGACACTGGCGACGAGTTCTCCGGGCTGAAAATCGAACAAAAAGTTAGATTAGAGCGCATTTGCTTCGTGTTACCTTTTTTGAATAGTCAAGTCTCGAGTTCCATGGTAAAATTGATAGTATCTCCTTTCGAAATCCACATAATCGTCATTCGGATCGTCTTGAAGTTTGCACAGTCTTTTGAATGCATCGAACACTGGCTCCTTCTTGAGAGCGCCGTTCAGAATGAACTCGTTGATTTCCGTTTTGAGATTTTCTGTCATTTTCTGAAAATGGAATCATTTTTGGGTGCAATCGTAGTTGGGGGGGCCACCATCTTTTTTTCAATTTTTGGAGGCTGGGCTTTGCAATTTTTACTAAGCCTGTTTTGGAAAGGGTGTATAGAATCGCTGGCTAGTTAGAATAAAATAAAATTTCAATTTTTTGTACGGAAAATTTTTTCGAAAAATGTCAATGTTTGACCGGAAAACTGCTAAAAACCGGTCAAAAATGGATTTTTTTCGAAAATTTTTTTAACTCGAAAATTTGAATTTTCTTTTCTTTCCAATTCGTCAGGAAGTTTTTACACCCTTTCCGAAACAGGCTTAGTAAAAATTGCAAAGCCCAGCCTCCAAAAATTGAAAAAAAAATGGTGCCCCCCCCAACTACGATTGCACCCAAAAATGATTCCATTTTCAGAAAATGACAGAAAATCTCAAAACGGAAATCAACGAGTTCATTCTGAACGGCGCTCTCAAGAAGGAGCCAGTGTTCGATGCATTCAAAAGACTGTGCAAACTTCAAGACGATCCGAATGACGATTATGTGGATTTCGAAAGGAGATANCGAAAAATAAACGGACTAGAGTAGTCGATTCTCGATGAGAGAACGAAGAGAAAAATCAACTGTGGGAAATCTATAAAAATCGAAACATTTTCAAGAATTTTTTGGGTTGAAAAGTTTCCGAAACTTTGTCGGAAATTTCGTGAAAAAAACTGGTATGATTTTCAGGTTTCACAATGCGAAAATTGATTTCAGTTTCCAAAAAAAAATAATTTGAGTTCACAATTAGGCATGAGCAATGACAAGAGTACAATGGAATGATTGCGAAGTGAGCTCGTCGCTGATGAAGATTGAGATGAGACCGCAGGATTCGGGCGGTGCGTTGCCACGTGGCAACAGTTTCCGTGTTGTCTATCACTGAACGAGAGAAAAAGAAAATGAGTAACTGGATTTGAACCGAATCGTGTGTGATGGCTGACTGAAAAAAAACCAACAAAAAAACTTTTATTAAAAGAAACATATAACAACAACAAAGCGACAAGACAGGCAGCGAGAAATCAAAAAATTAAGCTCCCAAAACTTTTGTGATCAACAGACCAACGAAGTCGTCCTTCTCATATTTGAAGTGGAAGCAATAGTGAGAGTTTGGGATCGAAAATCGACGAGTTTCAGAATCGAAGGCGGGATCTTCGCTCATGATGCGAAAGATTCTTCCTTCAATATCGCTTTCCACATGCCTGAAACGGCCCCAAGGCCGATTCCGATGCCGAAACCAGAAGTAGTCGTCTTCAAAAATGGCCGTGCCGAGAAAGCACCATTCGAGATGAGCTGATTTGAGGAGAATCTGAAAAGGATGATTCTCTTGAACCTTCGACGGGCTTAGAACACCGAAAGCCACTTACATCTCTGAGCATGGTCAGATTCACATCGGATGGTTCCATCTCCCAGACATGAATGCGTTTGAAGTGAAGCAACGCTTCCATGCGGACCGTCGCCGGAGTTCCCACCAACTTCAACGTCTTCGCTTTCTTCCACTGCTCCGTCTCCGCGATTTCATCGAATTGCTCGGTCGAAAAAACAGAAGCGACATGCAAAAGGATTTCTTCCAGACGTTTTGGCTTCAAAAACTGGAGAATCGGAGGAACATCATCTTGTTCTGTGTCGATTACGATTGAGCGAACGTCAAGGCGAAAATTCAACGACTCCAGAAACTCCAATAACTCGGAAAACGAGTCGTTTTTGTTGACACGAACAACGATGTGGTCTATCTTGAGTTTGGGATTCTTCAGAAAATATGCATCGGCGATCGACATCGTTCGCGACTCGACGCTCGCAAAAGCATGCGTTTTGAAACTGAATTCGACTTTTTCGCAGTGAATCTCGGCACTGTTCACAAGATCACGAAGACCGCGGGACACTTTTCGGAGAGTCAGACTGAAATGAAGGATGGGTTATCAATGGAGCAACTTTGCAACTGCCCTACCAATCGAAAAGATTCAATTGCACCACCACTTTTCGAAGGACGTCGATCGGCAAGTCGACGAATGACACTGGCGACGAGTTCTCCGGGCTGAAAATCGAAAAAAGTTAGATTAGAGCGAATTTGCATCGTGTTACCTTTTTTGGTTCGTTAGATAGCGGTTTAGGTAATGGAATTGATGGTATCTCCACTCGAAATCCACATAATCGTCATTCGGATCGTCTTGAAGTTTGCACAGTCTTTTGAATGCATCGAACACTGGGTCCTTCTTGAGAGCGTTGTTCAGAATGAACTCGTTGATTTCCGTTTTGAGATTTTCGGTCATTTTCTGAAAAAAAAGTAAGCGTTTTCGATATCAAAAATGGTTTTCCCGATCAAGATAGAATCTTGAAAATATTATGAGAGAAGAAGCGAAAAATAAACGGACTAGAGTAGTCGATTCTCGATGAGAGAACGGAGAGAAAAATCAACTGTGGGAAATCTATAAAAATCGAAACATTTTCCAGAATTTTTTGGGTTGAAAAGTTTAAGAAACTTTGTCGGAAATTTCGTGAAAAAACTGGTATGATTTTCTGTTTTCACAAAGCGAAAATTGATTTCAGTTTCCAAAAAAAAAGTAATTTGAGTTCACAATTAGGCATGAGCAATGACAAGAGTACAGCAGCACAATCTGCAGATCATACAATATGCCATTTTCTGATAACGAATTAATTGAGAACGGAATAATAGCGAAGTGAGCTCGTCGCTGATGATGATTGAGATGCGACAGCGGGATTCGGGCGGTGCGTTGCCACGTGGCAATGGTTTGCGTGTTGTCTATCAGTGAACGAGAGAGAAAGAAAACGAGTTTGAACCGAATCGTGTGTGATGGCTGACTGAAAAAAACCAAAAAAAAAAGTTTATTAAAAGAAACATATAACAACAACAAAGCGACAAGACAGGCACCGAGAAATCAAAAATTTACGCTCCCAAAACTTTTGTGATCAACAGACCAACGAAGTCGTCCTTCTCATATTTGAAGTGGAAGCAATAGTGAGAGTTTGGGATCGAAAATCGACGAGTTTCAGAATTGAAGGCGGGATCTTCACTCATGATGCGAAAGATTCTTCCTTCAATCTCGCTTTCCACATCCCTGAAACGGCGCCGATGCCGATGCCGATGCTGAAACCAGAAGTAGTCGTCTTCAAAACGGGCCGTGCCGAGAAAGCACGATTCGAAATGAGCCGATTTGAGGAGAATCTGAAAAGGATAGTTCTCTTGAACCTTCGACGGGCTTAGAACACCGAAAACCACTTACATCTCTGACCATGGTCAGATTCACATCGGATGGTTCCATCTCGCAGACATGAATGCGTTTGAAGTGAAGCAACGCTTCCATGCGGACCGTCGCCGGAGTTCTCACCAACTCCAACGTCTTCGCCCTCTTCCACTGCTCCGTTTCCGCGATTTCATCGAATTTCTTGGTCGAAACAACAGTTGAGTGAAAAAAGATTATTTCCAAACGTTTTGGCTTCAAAAACTGGAGAATCGGAGGAACATCATCTTGTTCTGTGTCGATTACGATTGAGCGAACGTCAAGGCGAAAATTCAACGACTCCAGAAACTCCAATAACTCGGAAAACGAGTCGTTTTTACCCACACAAACCGTGATGTGGTCAATCTTGAGTTTGGGATTCTTCAGAAAATTTGCATCGGCGATCGACATCGCTCGCGACTCGACGCTCGCAAAAGCATGCGTTTTGAAACTGAATTCGACTTTTTCGCAGTGAATCTCGGCACTGTTCACAAGATCACGAAGACCGCGGGACACTTTTCGGAGAGTCAGACTGAAATGATTGGATGGGTTATCAATGGAGCAACTTTGCAACTGCCCTACCAATCGAATAGATTCAATTGCACCACCACTTTTCGAAGTACGTCGATCGGCAAATCGACGAATGTTACTGGCGACGAGTTCTCCGGGCTGAAAATCGAACAAAAAGTTAGATTAGAGCGCATATGCATGACTGACTCTTCCTTGGCAGAAACATGACGAATGAGCTCATTCATTTTGCATGTCTCGAGTGTGACTTTTTCAGTCATTTTCTGAAAAATAATAAGACTCTATTGCCAAAAATAAGGCGGGCGCATCAGCGGTGTTTGCAGACCTCGCAAAAAAAATTCAAAATTAAGCCCCGCCCACTAAACGAAATATTGAAATTTCGCTGTTTTCTGTTTTTTTTTCAAAGTTTTTGATGATGTTTCAATTGAAAATGTATCAGAATGTGATTATACAGCACAAAATTTAAGAAAATCTAACGAAAATTCACTAAATTCGACTGAAAAATCTTGTTTTAATGCTAAAAATTCCGAAAACCCCAACAATTTTGTGTCGAATAATCGCTCTCTTACATATTTTCAATTGAGAAATCATCAAAAACTTTGAAAAAAAAAACAGAAAAAAAAGCGAATTTTCAACATTTTGTTGAGTGGGCGGAGCTTAACTTCGAACGAGAGAGCAAAATTCGCGAACACCGCAGATGCGCCCGCGTTATTCTGACAATATTGAGCACTTTTGGAGGAGAGAAATGCGATTTCACCACTTTTTTCCGATGAAGAAGTACTCAGAAAAAAAAAGTATTGGATGCTATAACCATGGAATTCAAAAATCTGACGAAAAAAAAGAACCATCGGGAACAGTTTATAGAGTTGAATAGATAATAGAAAAACAGGTCAACAGGTGAAAAATCAGATTATTATTTTCTCGCGACTCTCTTGATGGTGAGAACATGTTTGTCGTCCTTGTCTTTTTCGAACTCGAATTGAAAATAGTCACGAGACATCGGAACCGAGTATCGACGATTGTAAGCATTGTAAGAAGAATCTTGACTCAGAATTCTATCCACTTCCAGCTCCACTCTCTCCTTCTCCTTTTCGTCCTTATCCATCGGTTCCTCATGGCGGTCCTCCTCCTCATTCTGCTCTTCAGTCGGATTCCGATCCTCCTCATCATCCAAAGACAAATCGATGATCTCTTCATCATCATCATCATCGTCTCTGTCAAAACTGATCAAGTCGAATTCCTCGTCATAGTACCAGCGAGGACTTTTCACCGGGAGATGGCACGATTCGAGGTGAGCGGATCGGAGGAGAAGCTGAAACGATAGATGGTCTAGAAATGAGAAAAATCGCAGCAAAAAAAAAATTCAAAAAATTTTGTTCGGAAAATTTTTTTGAAATTTTTGTTCGAAAAATTCAATTTTTCCAGCAAAAATTTCGAAAATTTTTGTTCAAAATTTTTTGCAAATTTTCAAAAATTTCTCGAAAAAATTCGAAAATTAAAAAAAAAATTTTTTTTAATCGACTGATCGATATAATCATTTTGAGCTTCTTGGGGAGACACTTACATCTCTAACCATGAATGAAAAATTTCGCAGCAAAAAAATTCAAAAAATTTTGTTCGAAAAATTCTCGAAAATTTTTTTTCGAAAAATTTTTGAAAAAATTTCAACAATTTTTGTTCAAAATTTTTGTGCAAAATTTTAAAAATTTCTCGAAAAAATTCAAAAAAAATGTTTTCGAAAAATTCTCGAAAAAATTTTTTCGAAAAAATTTCAATTTTTTTTTTCTAAAATTTTTTGAATTTTTTTTTTCAATCGACTGATCGATATGATCATTTTAAGCTTTTTGGAAAGACACATACATCTCTCACGATGAACAGATGTTTCTCGTCGAACCCGAATCGATTGATTCGGATCTCCTCGAAATGGAGCAACTTTTCCACACGAAGCTGACTCGGATATCCATCCCAACACAACATCTTTGCCCCCTTCCACTGCTCCGTCTCGGCGATCTCATCGAATTGCTCCAGCGTCATGAAATAGGCAAAGAATGTGATCTTTTCCAGAATCCGTGACTTCATGAACTGGAAAATCGGAAGAACGTGCGCTCCATCGGCGAAGATGTCGAGCTCTCGAGCGTCGAGTTGGAAGTTCCAGGATCCGATGAACTCTGCGAATCCAGGCTTCGCTCCATTTCGACGGACTTCGAATCGGATGGTGTCGATTTTGAGTTTCGGATGCTTGACGATTCCACACACATCGATGAGCATCATTGTCGGGAAATTGATGTTGCCGCCCGTATAAGCAATTTCGGATCCCGTCTTGATTTCCGGTTCTCGTTCATCCTCGATTTCACAGCGACACCCATCCACCCTCTCCTCATAAGTCATCCGCAAGTTCTCCAAGTCGATTCTCGAATAGTCGTCTAGGAAAACGAGGTCGATTCTGCGACAGCGAATTTCCGTAGAGTCCACGAGATTTCGAAGGTGTGAAGACACTTTTCGGAGGGTTTGACTGGAAAATGAAAGGAATTATCAATAGAGCGTGCTTTCATACCATTCTGGAAGAGCCGACTCTTTCACGATTCGTTGAAGAACGATCATTGGCAAATCGAAGAATGTCACTTGAGACGAGTTTTCCGAGCTGAAAGAGGGATAGTTCGATTGGAGCGCATTTGCATTTGAATACCTTTTTTCAATCGATAAATCTCGATTTCCATGGAAATACTGATAATATCTCCATTCGAAATCCACATAGTCCAGTTTCTGATTCCCTTGGATTTCGCAAAGTTTTCGAAATGAATCGAAAATCGGCTCCTTGTCGATGGCAGCCTGGAGAATGAACTCGTTGCTGTTGCATGATTCAGCTTGCAAACTTTCAGGCATTTTCTGGAAAATGTTCCACTTTTCAAAAATCGCTGTATGGTCTGCGAATTCAGTAGGAATCAAACAAAGAACAGTTGGGGGAATGTTAGACTCCGCCCACTTTTTAGGCTTCTTCAACTGTAATGAAAAGGTGTGAAAAAAAATGTAAAAAATTCGTTCAAAACAAAGTGGGAGGAGCCGAAAAAATGGGCGGAGTCTAACGGATTCGATTTTTTTGAGCGATTTTCGAACCGCGGCGAGCCACGTGGCATAATTGGGTCAGACTGAATGTCGGTCGCTGGGAAACGTGAATAAATGCTTTTCTTTATTACCTACTGTCTATACAATAAAATGTCGACGCGCCGCAGCTGGAAATTGCGTTTCAACGACACGCCCCTTTATGAAACGTGTGGAAAAAGTTGAATGTGCACGCATTGCAAAAAGGGGCGTGTCGTTGCGCAAAGTGCGGCGCGCCGACGTTTTATTGTACAGACAGTAATACAGCGCTCAGAATCTAGAGATTCGAACTAGAATCTGAGGAGCTGAAATGCGCAGCGAAAAAAAAAGAAGCTCAGTTGGATTTCAACCATGAAGTATGAGCAATTTGAAAGAAAATCAACAACAACAGGTTCATAAAAATGAACAGATAACAACAGAAGGGAAAAGTTCGGTAAAGAAAATGCGCCCTACTGAGAACTTTGAAATTTCGATAGAGCGCGCCTGCGAATTTCAACAACATAGAATTCGAAAAAGCAACCAGAAAACAATCAACAAACAGAGAAAAACAATTGGGGAGAATCCGATGATCACTTTTTCGAAATTTTGTTGATAGTCAGCCCATCGAAATATCCGCGACTGTTTCTCCCGAACTTCAGCTGGAAGTAGTCGCTCGAGTTTGGAATCGAAACTCGACGAGCGCGACGATCATACGCCGGATCTTGACCCATGATCGTGTGCACTCTCTTCTCGTTCTCCTTGCTATCAACACTCCAAACCGGAAGATCGCACGATTCGAAGTTGGCGGATTTGAGGAGACCCTGGAAGCATCGAGAGGTCTTTTGGGTCTGGAATAGGAAACTTTCTTACATCTCTAAGCAAGACAAGATTCTCCTCGGTGAAGTTGAATCGAACGATTTCGACCCGCTTGAAATGGAGCATGCGCTCTATTGGAACCTTCGATGGACTTCCAATCCAAACCATCTCCTTCGCCCCTTTCCATTGCTCCATCTCAGCGATCGCATCGAATTGCTCAACAGTCAAACACTCGAACGCAATGCATTCCAGAGTCTTTGGTTTCATAAGACGCAGAATCGGAACAATCTCATTTTGGTTTCCCGAGATGATGAGCGATCGAACATTGAGTTGGAAGTTCAGCAACTGAAGAAACTTCAGGAACTCGAAAAACGGCGTTTCATCGTCGATGGCGAACTTGAGAACGCCGATGCGGAGTTTCGGATTCTTCAGAAACGTAGAAGCATTGGCGATCATGGCTTCATAGAAAGCACGACTGTCCTTGTATTCTTCGTCACCCCGACTAATTGTACAGTCACCGTAGCGGCCTGCCCCATAATAGACTCTCGAACCTTCAAGGACGAGGTTCGAGTAAGTGTCGCCGAATTGAAACTTGACTTCTTTACAAACACTCGAGGAGTCCGCTAGTTTCTGAAGATCGCGAGACACTTTTCGGAGGGCCATGCTAAAAAATGAGGGAAATTGTGAATAGAGCGCGTTTGCATCATCCATACCACGAATGAATAGGGACTTTTTCCACCACTTTCTCGAGGACGTGCAGTGGCATATCGAACAGTGTCAATGGAGACGAGTTGGCCGGGCTGAAAATCGATAAAAAAGTTCGATTGGAGCACATTTGCATCCTGGTACCTTCTCTCAATGGTCAAGTCACGATTTCCATAGTAGAACTGATAGTAGCGCCACTCGAAATCCACATAGTCAATCTCCTGATTCTTCTCGAGCTGGCACAGATTTTTGTACGAATCGAAGACTGGCGTCTCGCTGAGAGCAGCGTACATAATGAAGGCGTTGATGCGATACGAATCAGTTGCTTTCTGGAAACGGAGAGATGTAAGATTTTTGACGACGTTTGAAAAATTTGTTGAAAATTTTGGTTCGAAAATGTGTTTACCTGCTTCTTCGAAGATTTTTTGGCGACTTTTTCCGGAACAATCTGTTTGCGGACTCTCAATTGGTACTCCTTCATCGGCTCAGCGCGTTTCATTTCGACCAGACAGTGTTCCTGTTCGATTTTCCAACAGAATCTGTACAAAGCGCGTTTTTTCCCTCGTTTTTTTGAAAGTAAAGTAGATCAATTGACATTGATGACCATATAATTCGAAAAAAAACTGGCAACAATAAACAGAACAACAGTTTCTATTGGAAAGAAATAACAAAAAGGTAAGAGAAAAAAAAGAGAAGAATCGGATTATCAATCTTCCGAAATTTTAGTGATTCTGATCGACGAGCATATGTGAGAGTTTTGAGAATACTCCAATTGAAAATAGTCACGAGAGTTCGGAATTGAAATTCGACGATTCTCGGAGTCAAATGCCGGTTCCTCGCTCATGATCCTATCAATCATTCCATGTTCATCTCCGTAATAGTCATTCGAATGGCGAGATAAATAACATCGTTCGAGATGAGTGGACTTGAGGAGAATCTGTAAAACTTGCGGATGATGAATTCTGTACTACAGAATCTGTAGTTCCAAACTCACATCTCTGACTTTGACTAGATTCGCATTATCAAACGTCATCTTGGTGATTTGAATCTCATTGAAATGGAGCATCTGTTCCATCTGGAATCCGTTCGAAAAATATGAACATTTCAATTTCTTGGCCTCCTTCCACTGCTCCGTCTTCGCAATTTCATTGAACTGATCGACAGTCAGATAGAGACTATTAGTGAATGAGATTTCCTCAAGAATTTTTGGCTTCAAGAATTGGAGAATCCGAGGAATACAGTCTGCTTCTTCTACGAAGATAACGACAGATCGTGCATAGAGTTGAAAATCGAACAAGCTCAGAAACTCAGAGATGTTCGAACGACGCAAAACGACGAAGTCAACGTGGCCAATCTTGAGACTCGGATTCTTCAGAAGCGACAACGCAACGGCGATCGTCACTTGATGAAAATGCGAAACATCATCTGGAAGCCATATTTCCGGACGATCGTCGCGGAAAATCAAGCGCATTCTTTCACAGTAAACTTCTGTCGAGTCTAGCAGATCGCGAAGATCGTGAGACACATTTCGGAGGGTCAGACTGAAAAAGTGGATAGTTATGATCAGTGCGAGCTTGCAACATCTATACCGCTCAGCGAGATTTAAATTTCCAACTACTTCTTCGAGCACGTTCTTTGGCAGATCAGAGAATGTCACTCGAGATGAGTTCTCCGGGCTGAAAATGGAAAAGTTCGATCAGAGCACATTTGCATCTCAGTACCTTTTCTCAATCGTTATATCACGATTTCCATGATAGTATTGATAATACTTCCACTCGAAGTTCACATAATCCATGAGAAGGTTCCCTTCTTGCTCACACAACTTTTTGTACGACTGAAAAACCGAACAGTCGTCCAAATAAACCGGATGCCTGAACATGATACAGCCACGAATGTTTTCCTTGTCGCGCCTGGCAGCGTCTCGAATGAACTCTTCGATGCGTCGTTTGTCGGTCGTTCTCTGAAAAAGTGAGATAAAACAATTCGATTCGAAACGGACGACATACTCTGATGAAAAGCTTCCTGGTGCTACGATAGGCCCGATATTTCAGTTGGAAGTGCTCTTGAGAATTAGGAATCGGAATCCGACGAGTTTCCGGATCGAACGCGGGAAGCTCACTCATGATTCTGTTGATATCCTCATCGTCCACTTCCTTCTCGTGAGGAACGTACCATTCGTCGTCTTCGCAACTGAAATCCATGGCTTCAAGAGAACACGGTTCGAGGTGAGAGGATGCGAGAAGAATCTGAAAATGATCACATGAGCGTCTCGGCGCCCTAGAAATTCACAGTGGCTTGACGCCAGAGGAATGCAAGCGCGCTCCTTTGCGATGAGGCTGTTTTTTTTTTAAATATGACTAACTATTTTCAGTTTTTTCGACATCAAAAGGTTGTTAACCCTTCGATCATCCACACAAAATGTCGAAAACCCGAAGAAAAAAAATGCGTATTGTTCCCCGGCCTAAAAAATCTTCTCAATGGGGCGCGCTTGCACACCTTAAAGTCCAGTTCACTGTGGAAATGACAAAATCACTCACATCTCTGATCATGATCAAATTCTTATTCGAAAATTCGAAATAATCGATTTGGATCTTCTTGAAATGAAGCATTTTGTCTATTGAGACTCCGTCTGGAGATTGATTCATATACAGTTTCTTGGCCATCTTCCATTGCATCGTCTCCTCAATCCCACGGAATTGATTTGGAACCAGCTCCTGAAGGTCAGCGATTCTCAAACTACTAGTATCAGAGGCTGATTTACAAAGTTATAGTTACAAAGTTGCAACTTGATCTCTTCCAGAGCTTTTGGCTTCAGTAACTCGAGAATCGGAAGCACACTATGTTCGCGTGAAGCAAAATGGAATGATCGAGCGTTGAGTTGGAAACTCAGTGACTTCAGAAACTTGAGAAACTCGGGGAATTCCTTCTCGTTGGATACTCCGATCTCAAGGTGGCCAATATTGAGCTTCGGATTCTGCAGAATCGCGGAGGCATCGGCGAGCATCGCTGTTCGGACATTTTGATTGACGCTGTATCCCCGAGACAGCCAACTGCTCACAATTACTGTGCAACCATCGACGTCACTTTTGAGATAATTGATTCTCGAGCTTCCGACGACGATTTCCCAAGGAAAATCGAATTTGACTTTTTCACAATGAATTTCCGTGGAGTCGACTAGATTTCGGAGGTCGCGAGACACTTTTCGGAGGCGAAGACTGAAAAATGAGTATGATGACAGCGAGATTGCATCATTCTTACCAATTGACGAGGTCCAACTTGCCCACCACTTTCTCGAGAACGTCTATCGGCAAATCCGAGAATGTCATTGGAGACGAATTTTCCGAGCTGAAAACGGGATAGTTCGATTGGAGCGAAATTGCATTCTGATACCTTCTCTCGATCGCCAAATCCCGATTTCCATGAAAGTACTGATAGTACTTCCATTCGAAATCCACATAATCGATATTCGGATCGTTTTGAAGTTTGCACAATTTCCGAAATGAATCGAAGACTGGCAAGAAAACATCCTTCTTGAGAGCGGCGTTCAGAATGAACTCGTTGATTTCCGTTTTTGGTTTTTCGGTCATTTTCTGAAAAAAGTAAACATTTCCCATCAAAACCGAAACTTGTAAATATAAAGAGAGTGGAAGCGAAAAAAACAGACTAGAGAAGTTCAATTCTCGATGAGAGAACAGAGGAAAAAAATCAAGAGCGAAAAATCTATAAAAATCGAAAAAAAATTTCAAGCATTTTTTGGGTTGAAAAGTTTGCAAAACTTCCTCGAACATGGAAAAAATTGATACGATTTTCAGTTTTCACAAAGCGAAAATTGATTTCAGTTTGATGAGTTCAAAAATAAGCATGAGCAATGATAAAAGTACAGTAGCCGAGCAGCACAACCTGCAGATCATCTCAGTAACCCGAGTTCAAAATTCGGAATTTCGTCTCAATAGAGCGTGATTGCTCGATTTTCATACGATTTTGAATGTCGAAAACTCAAATATGAAAAAAAAAGTGTTTATAAAAGTTAACAAGAGATTTGAAAAATCGCGAAATTTTGAAAATCATGAAATGAGAGGAGATTCAGAACGATAAATCAGAATCATAATAATCATCATAATCCGAGGAATCCGGAGAGAAGCGAAAATCCTCTTCGTCGTCCTCCTCGATCTCCTCCTCCTTCGTGAAATACAGTTTCTCTGGAATTTTCTTGATTCCCAAACTCTTTCCGGAACATTGATCAAAATCCAACTGAAGGTACTTCTCAGAGTTCGGAATCGAGAATCGACGAGTTTCGGGGTCGAATCTTGGATCTTGGCTCATGATTCGAAGGACATCCGGGATGCCACAGGTCCCATCTCCTTCAGTGTGCGAAACTTTAAAGGTCCAAGAATCCAACTTCAGATTCTCGAAGTGCGACGATTTGAGGAGAATCTGAAAAACATAGCGAACTATTCATAAGAATCATTTCAAGTTGTAGAGGGCTAGAAATCCGAATTCCCGTTTTTCGAGGCCCTGGCCACCAAGGTGTGACAAAAATGCCTACATCTCTAATTTTCAGCAATCGCTCCTTGTTCATTTCAATCTCATCTATTTGAATACTCTCGAAATGGAAGAGGTTCTCGATTGAACAATTGTGGGGGAACCCTCGCGATTCGAAAATCTCCGCCTTCTTCCACTGCTCCAAATCCATAATCTCCTTGAATTGAGAATCCTCCAATGAATCTGTTGCCAGATTGATCTTTTTCAGCGTCTCCGGCTCCAGACACTTTAGAATCTGGCGAATCCAACCGACCCAGTTTTCCGATTTGATGTGGATTCGTTCGACCTGAATTCGGAACTTCAGCGCTTCCAGAAAGCCAAGGAAGCCGTCAATTGCGTCGTTTCGCTCCCGGATGCAAACTGTGAGCTCTCCGATTTTGAGATTCGGATTTTTGAGCATTGTCGTCACATCGGTGGTAATCATTTCTGTGACGTCTCTTGTGGTGTTCAACTCTTTCGATCTCGGTGCTTTTCTATATGGCCTGAGTTGTTCAGTAACCAACACGCGACCCTCGTCCAATTGGCTGTATCGGATTCTGCAGTTTCCCAAATCCAATGTTTTCGAGTCAAAGTCCACTGAGACGTCAACGCGGTACTCTTTCGACTCGTCGACCAGACTGCGAAGACTGCGAGACACTTTTCGAAGGCGAAGACTGAAATTTCAGAAATAAATTGTCAGCGGGGCGCGAGTTCGCATACCAAGTGGGAAGATCTAACTTGTCCGCTACTTTCTCAAGAGCATTCTTCGGCAAGTCGGAGAGTGTCAAGAAAGACGAATTGTTCGGGCTGAAAATCGAGAATTTCTATTAGAGCGCACTTGCATTCGGATACCTTCTCTCAATACTCTGATTTCCATGGTAATATTGATAGTATCTCCATTCGAATTCTACATAATCCATGACAAGATTTTCCTCTAGCTCACACAACAATTTGTAAGACGAATAGACCGAACGCTTGAAACGGGCAGAATCTCGAATGAACTCTTCGATGCGTCGCTTGTCAGTCGTTCTCTAGAAAAAATGATTGGAAATTCTTGTTTCAGAAACAGAACGCCTACTTTGATAACAAGATTGTTGGTGTAACCGAAGTTACCATATTCCAATTGGAAGTGCTCTGGAGAGTTGGGAATCGGAATCCGACGAGTTTTCGGATCGAATGCAGGATGCTCACTCATGACTCTGTTGATATTCTCTTCGTGCACTCCCCTCTCGCCATCATCATCATCATCGTCCGAATCGTAGTTGTTAACCCAACGAACAACGTTGGCTTCAAGAGAGCACGATTCGAGGTGAACGGATTTGAGAAGAATCTGAAATGGATCAGATGAGCGTATCGGTGTCCTAGAAATGAAAAAATCACTCACATCTCTGATCATGATCAAATTGTTATCAGAAAGTTCGAAACCATTGATTCGAATCTCCTTGAAATGGAGCATTTTCTCCATTGAGAATCCGTCTGGAATACTATCACAACACAATTTCTTGGCCATCTTCCATTGCTCCGTCTCCTCAATCCCATCGAATTGATTTCCAACCTGTCTCTGAAGGTCAACGATTTTCAAATTACTAGTACGGGTGCTGCTTTACCATGGTATAGGCTCTGGTATCCAATTTGATCTCCTCTAGAGCTTTTGCCTTCAATAACTTGAGAATCGGAAGCGGACTCTGTGTGAATGTCGTAAAATGGAATGATCGAACGTTGAGTTGGAAATTTAGTGAGTTTGGAAACTCCACGAACTCGGGGAACTCCTCCTCGTCAAATACAAGGATCTCAAGGCAGCCAATTTTGAGCTTCGGATTCTGCAGAATCGCGCAAGCATCGGCGAGCATCGCTGTGTGGGGCGTTTGATCAACGTTGTAGTGGTGGGGTTTTGGCCGTGAATGGTTCACAGAAATTTCAAAATTACCGTCGTCATCTTCGCAATACTTGATGCTCACGTTTCCGACGATCATCGAGGGAAAATAGGAAAAATCAAATTTGATTCTCCCACAATGAATTTCCGTGCAGTCGACTAGATTCCGTAGATCATGAGACACTTTCCGGAGGCGCAGACTGAAAAAAGAACATAGCTACAATTAGGGCGAGATTGCATCATTCTTACCAATCACGGAGGTCCAACTCGCCCACCACTTTCTTGAGATTGTCAATCGGCACGACGGAGAATGTCAATGGAGACGAATTTTCTGAGCTGAAACAAGAACGTTCGATTGGAGCGAAATTGCATTCTGATACCTTCTTTCGATAGTCAAATCCCGGTTCCCATGGTAGTATTGGTAATACTTCCACTCGAAATCCACATAGTCCAACTTTCGATTCCCTTCGATTTCGCACAGACGTTGATATGCCTCAAAGACTGGCTGTTTTTTGAGAGCAGCATTGAGAATGAACTCGTTGATTCGATATGAATCTCTCTCCAAATTTTCGGTCATCTTCTGAAAATAGAGAAGAAAGTTACAGGAAAATGATTGGGTCGAAATGAGAAATATCAAGTATGAGACGACCTTCGCTCAGATTTGGCAACAAAAGATATCGGTTTTTTCAACCACTTGTGAAACGAAAAAGAGAACAAAAAACAATGGGAAGTTTTATAAAAGTGAACAGATAATAAGAGCGGCGGTAACCGAAAAAAACCATATGATCATTATTGCGAGACTCTCTTGATAGACAGAGCACAAACGCCATATTCGTCTTTTTTGAACTCGGATTGAAAATAGTCACGAGAGTTCGGAATTGAACAGCGACGAGTCAAGGAGTCGAATCTTGGATCTTGGCTCATGATTCCATTAATCTTTGCCTCATTTCCGTAATAGCCATTCGGATGGCGAGATAAATAACACCGTTCGAGATGAGTGGACTTGAGGAGAATCTGAAAAAAATGACGAATCATGATTTTTGTAGTACCAAACTCACATCTCTGACTTTGACTAGATTCGCATTATCAAACAACATCCATTTGATATTTATCTCTTTGAAATGAAGCATCTTTTTCATCTGGAACGCGTCAGAAAAACACCAACATTTCAATTTTATGGCCTCCTTCCACTGTTCCGTGTCCGCAATTTCATTGAACTGATCGGCTGTCAGATCGAGACTATTAGTGAATGAGATTTCCTCAAGAGTTCTTGACTTCAGGAATTCGAGAATCCGACGAATACAGTCTGCTTCTCTTACGGAGAGACTGACAGATCGAGCATTGAGTTGAAAATTGAACAAGTTCAGAAACTCAGAGATGTTCGGACGACGCAAAACGACGAAGTCAACGTGGCCAATCTTGAGACTCGGATTTTTCAGAAGCGACAACGCAACGGCGATCGTCACTTGATGAAAATGCGAAACATCATCTGGAAGCCATATTTCCGGACGATCGTCGCGGAAAATCAAGCGCATTCTTTCACAGTGAACTTCTGTCGAGTCTAGCAGATCGCGAAGATCGCGAGACACATTTCGGAGGGCTAGACTGAAAAAGTGGATAGTTACGATTAGAGCGAGCTTGCATTGTCTATACCGCTCAGCGAGATTGAAATTTCCAACTACTTCTTTGAGCACGTTCTTCGGTAAATCGGAGAAAGTCACTGGAGACGAGTTATTCGGGCTGAAAATCGACAAAAAAGATCGATTGAGGCGCATTTGCATTTGAATACCTTCTCTCAAGAGTCAAATCCCGGTTTCCATGGTAGTATTGATAATACTTCCACTCGAAATCCACATAATTCGTTGCAAGATTCTCCTCTCGCTTACAGAACAATTTGTATAACCAATAGACCGGGCGATGGGAGCGGACAGCGTCTTGAAAGAACTCTTCGATGCGTAGCTTGTCGGTCGTTCGCTAGAAAATATGATTGGAAATTCGTGAATCAAAAACATAACGCCTACTTTGATAACAAGATAATTGGTGCTACCGGAGGTCCAATATTTCAGTTGAAAGTGTTCTTGAGAATTGGGAATCGGCATCCGACGAGTTTTCGGATCAAATGCGGGAAGCTCACTCATGATTCTGTTGACATTCACGTGCACTCCCCCCTCGTCATCATCATCGTCCGAATCGTAGTAGTTAACCCAACGACGTAAATCGTCGGCTTCCAGAGAACACGATGCAAGGTGAGCGGATTTGAGAAGAATCTGAAAATGATCAGATTCCGCCTGTGACACGAGTGGGCAGAAAACCACTGAAAAAATGAAGCGCCTGATTTGTTTTTTGACAAAATTCTGATTTTTACGAAAACGACCCTTATTTTCATGGATTTTCGCCCAAACAAGAAAACCGGCAGATTTTTTCTCGTTTTTTTTCCGAAACCATCTGATTCTGGATTTTCGATTCACAGAGTGTCAGGGGCCGGATCAGATTGACCTCTCGGCGTCCTAGAAATCTTCAAATCACTCACATCTCTGACCATGATCAAATTGTTATCGGAAAATTCAAAACCATTGATTCGAATATTCTTGAAATGAAGCATTTCCTCTATTGGGACCCGGTCTGGAAATTGACTCCAATACAGTTTCTTGGCCATCTTCCATTGAGACGTCTCCTCAATCCCATCCAATAGAAAACCATGGCGGCTGGTTCTTAAGTTGATCTCCTCTAGAGCTTTTGGCTTCAATAACTTGAGAATCGGAAGCACACTGTGATTGATTGTATTGAAATGGAATGATCGAACGTTGAGTTGGAAATTCAGTGACTTTAAAAACTCGAGAAACTCGGGGAATTTTCCTACGTCAGATACACGGATCTCAAGCCAGCCAATTTTGAGCTTCGGATTCTGCAGAATCGCGGCAGCATCGGCGATCATCGCTGCTCGGGCATTATGCTCAACGTCGTAGTAGTGGGCTTTTTGCAGCAAATGGCTCACAGAAATTTCACAATCACCGTACAGATTTTCCCAATATTTGATTCTCGAGTTTTCGATGACGATATCGAAGGGGAAATCAAATTGGATTGCCTCGCAATGAATTTCCGTGGAGTCGAGCAGATTTCGGAAATCGCGAGACACTTTTCGGAGGCGCAGACTGAAAAATGCGTATGATGACAGCGAGATTGCATCATTCTTACCAATCACGAAGGTCCAACTTGCCCACCACTTTCTCGAGAACGTCCATCGGCATGCCGGAGAATGTCAATGGAGACGAATTTTCCGAGCTGAAATAAGATAGTTGGATTGGAGCGAAATTGCATTCTGATACCTTCTCTCGATAGTCAAATCCCGATTTCCATGCAAGTACTGAAAGTACTTCCACTCAAAATCCACATAATCGATATTCGGATCTTTTTGAAGTTTGCACAGTTTCCGGTAGGCATCGAAAACTGGCTCCTTGTTGAGAGCAGCATTAATGATGAACTCGTTGATTACCGTTTTGAGATTTTCGGTCATTTTCTGAAAAAACAAGAATTTCGGGTGCTATCTTAGTTGGGGGGGCCACCATTTTTTTTTCACTTTCTGGAGGCTGGGCTTTGCAATTTTTACTAAGCCTGTTTTTGAGAGGATATAAAAAACGCTGGCTAGTTAGAATAAAATGAAATTTCAATTTTTTGCACGGAAAATTTTTTCGAAAAATGTCTATTTTTGACCGAAAAACTGCTAAAAACAGGTCGAAAATGGATTTTTTTCGAAAATTTTTTTAACTTGAAAATTTGAATTTTCTTTTCTTTCCAATTCGTCAGGAAGTTTTTACACCCTTTCCAAAACAGGCTTAGTAAAAATTGCAAAGCCCAGCCTCCAAAAATTGAAAAAAAAATGATGCCTCCCCTCCCAACTAAGATTGCACCGAATTTCGAACAGTTCCAGTTCGATTTTCCAACAGAGACTGTACTGAGCTTGTGTTTTTTGTTTCTCCTAAGATTGAAGGTAAAGTAGATGCAATGGACATTGATGACCATATTATTCGAAAAACTGGCAAAAGTGAACCGAATAACAGTTTATGAAGGAAAAAGAATGAAAAGGTTAACAAAAAAAAAACAGGGAAGAATCGGATTATCAGGCAGAGTCTCGAATGAACTCTTCGTTGCTTCGCTTGTCAGTCGTTCTCTAGAAAAAAAATACTGGAATTCTTGAATAGGAAACAGACCACTCACTTTGATAGCAAGTTTGTAGATCCAATATTTAAGCTGGAAGTACTCATTGGAGTTAGGAATCGAAAATCGACGAGTTTTAGGATCATAACAAGGGTCCGAACTCATGATGCTCGCGACGTTATCATCCTCGTCTTTCACATTCTCCTCGTCATCATCTTCATCTTCAGAATACTCCAACTCATCGCCAAAATGCCGCGGAAAATCGACAAAGCCGAGCAAGCACGATTCGAGGTGAGCGGATTTGAGGAGGATCTGAAAATAATCATAGGTGGCCCAGAATTCTGAAAAACCACCGACGTCTCTAACCATAACCAGATTCTCATCAGAGAGATGGAACTCATTGATTCGAATTTTCTTGAAATGGGCCATTTTTTTCATTCCAACCCCATAGGGAATCTGTTCGATCCACAATTTCTCTGCCATCTTCCACTGCTCCGTCTTTGTAATCTCATCGAATTGCTCGACGGTCAGAAAATAAGATTTCACTCTAATCTCTTCCAGAGTTTTCGGCTTCATTAACTGAACAATCGGAAGCGTACTTTCTCGGTCAGCAGAGACTTTCACTGATCGGACGTTGAGTTGGAAACCCAATGACTTGAAAAAATCGAAAAACTCGGAACATGCCTCAACGTTTTCAAACTGCAAACGACCAATTTTGAGTTTCGGATTCTGCAGAATCGCGGAAGCATCGGCGAACATCGTTTTTTGGGCAGTTCGATCAGATTTATATCGCTGGAGATTTGGCAGCGAATGACCCACACAAACTTCACAACAACCGTCGGAACTTTGTTGATAGCTGATGTGTGAGTTTCCGGCGGCGATTATCGAGAAATAATCGCTAAACGAAAAGTAGACGCGCTCGCAACGAATTTCCGCGGAGTCGACTAGATTTCGCAGATCGCGAGACACTTTTCGAAGGACCAGACTGAAAAAAGAGCAAGTTATGATTGGAGCAAACTTGCAAAGTTCCTACCAATCAACGACATTTGATTTTGTCACTACTTTTTCGAGAACGTCAATCGGCAAATCGGAGATTGTGACTGGAGATGAGTTATCGGGGCTGAAAGAGGGATAGCTCGATTAGAGCGCATTTGCATTCTGATACCTTCGCTCAATGGCCAAATCTCGATTTCCGTGGTAGTATTGGTAATACTTCCACTCGAAATCCACATAGTCCAACTTTCTATTCCCTTCGATCTCGCACAGTCGTTCGTATGCCTTAAAGATTGGCTGCTTTTTGAGAGCAGCATTGAGAATGAACTCGTTGATTCGATATGAATCTCTCTCCGAATGTTCGGTCATCTTCTGAAAATAGAGAAGAAAGTTACAGAAAAAAGATTGGGTCGAGATGAGAAATATCAATCTTGAGACGACATTCGCTCAGAAATGACAACAGGAGATATCGGATTTTTCGACCATTTGTGAAGCGAAAAGGAGAACATCAAACATTGAAAATGTTTTTATGGTGTTGAACAGATAATAACAGAGGCGGTGGCCGTGGAAAGCCATTTGATCGCTATTGCGAGACTCTCTCGATAGACGAAGCAGAACGATGTAAATGTTACATGAGCAATAAAAGAACGCACAATAGTGGTGGACTTTAGATGATGATGAAATGATACAGATGAGAAGAAATTAGGCATTTGTCATGACAATTGCAAATGACGATAGAAATCGCTAGAAACTGATATTTAAAACAAACAAATCGAAATACTAGAATCTAAACTATTGATTTTTGTCGCAGGATTTTTGGGGTATTTACTGAAAACTATGAAGTGATTATGAAGAATTGATAGGTTAACAGAAAGAACACAAACGAACAATTTAACACATTGAAAACCATTTGATCATTGCTGCGAGACTCTCTTGATAGACAGAGCACGGTCGAAGAAGACAATTTCGTCTTTTTCAAATTCGAATTGAAAAAAGTTACGAGTATTCGGAATTGAAATTTCAACGCATACTTTCACAGTGAACTTCTGTCGAGTCTACCAGATCGCGAAGATCGCGAGACACATTTCGGAGCGCCAGACTGAAAAAGTGGATAGTTATGATTAGAGCGAGCTTGCATTGTCTATACCGCTCAGTGACTTTCGATTTTCCAACTACTAGTTCGAGCACGTTCTTCGGCAAGTCGGAGAATGTCACTTGAGATGAGTTGTTCGGGCTGAAAATCGTCAAAAAGTTCGAATCGGGGAGCATTTGCATTTGAATACCTCCTCTCAAGAGTCAAATCCTGGTTTCCATGATAGTATTTGAAATACTTCCACTCGAAATCGACATAATCCATGAGAAGGTGTTCTTCTTGCTCACACAACTTCTTGTACGACTGGAAAACCGGACAGACGTGCGAATAAACCGGACGCCTAGACATGGTAGAATCTCGAATGAACTCTTCGATGCGTCGTTTGTCGGTCGTTCTCTGAAAAAGTGAAAAGATTTTTTGACTTGAAACCAGAGATGCACGGATAGCGAATTTTTTGTTATACGGACTACGGACTGTCCGTGCATCTCTGTTTGAAACGTGCGGCATACTTTGATAACGAGCTTATTGCTGATACGGGAGACCCAGCGTTTCAGTTGAAAGTGCTCTTGAGAGTTGGGAATCGGAATCCGACGAGTTTTCGGATCGAATGCCGGATGTTCACTCAGGATTCTGTCGACATGCATTAATGTTATCATAACATTGTTATGCTCCACTTCCACCTCTTCATCATCATCCTCCTCATCATCATCATCATCGTCCGAATTCCAATCGCGCCCATAATAAACGTGAGCTTTGAGTGAACACGATTCGAGCTGAGGGGATGCGAGAAGAATCTGCAAATGATCAGATGAGCTTCTTGACGTTCCAGAAATGAAAAAATCACCCACATCTCTAACCATGATCAAATTCTTATCGGACAATTCAAAATCATCGATTTCAATATCCTTGAAATGGAGAATTTTCTCCATTGGGAAACCTTCTGTAACTCGATTCAAATACAGATTCTTGGCCATCTTCCATTGCATCCTCTCCTCAATGCCATCTAATTGATTTGCAATCTGTCCCTGAAGGTCAACGATTTCCAAATTACTACTAGTATCGGAGACTGATTTACCATCATATATTCGCTGAATTCCAATTCGATCTTTTCTAGGGCTTTTGGCTTCAATAACTCGAGAATCGAAAGCACACTCTGTCCGGATGTAGTAAAATGAAATGATCGAGCGTTGAGTTGGAAATTCAGTGATTTTAGAAACTCCAGAAACTCGAGGAATTCCTTCTCGTCAGATACTCCGATCTCAAGGTGGCCAATTTTGAGCTTCGGATTACGCAGAATCGCGGAAGCATCTGCGAGCATCGCTGTTAGGGCGTCTTGATCAACGTTGTATTTCTGGATGTTTTGCATAACATTGTCTACAGAAACTTTGCAACCATCGTTGAGAGTTTGGCGATAACTGATTGTCCTGTTTCCAACGACGATTTCCGAGTAATATGAGGAAACAACAAATTTGATTCTTTCACAGTGAATTTCCGTGGAATCGACTAGATTTCGGAGATCGCGAGACACTTGTCGGAGGCGCAGACTGAAAAATGAATATGATTAGAGGGAGGTTGCATCGCTCTTACCAATAGCGGAACCATATCTTCTCAACTACTTTCTCGAGCACGTCCATCGGTATGTCGGAGAATGTCACTGGAGACGAGTTCTCCGAACTGAAAACAAGATGGTTCGATCGGAGCAAAATCGCACTCTGATACCTTCTCTCTATAGCCAAATCCCGATTTCCATAGTAATACTGATAGTATTTCCATTCGAAATCCACATAATCGATATTCGGATCGTTTTGAAGTTCGCAAAGTTCCATGAATGCATCGAATACTGGCTGCTCGTTATGTGCAGCATTTAGAATGAACTCGTTGATTCCCGTTTTGGGATTGTCGGTCATTTTCTGAAAAAAGTAAACATTTCGATATTAAAAATTGTTTTTCTGATGAAGGCAGAAACTTGTAAATATGACGAGAGAAGAGACGAAAAAAACGGACTAGAGTAGGTTGAACTGTGAAAAAAACTAGGAATTCCGAAAACATTTTCAGCGTTTTTTGGGTGAATAAACTTGCGACACTTTATCGGAAATTTCGTGGAAAAAATTGAGTATTGCTCATTCTTAATTTTTTTCGAGTAAATTATGACGAGCAGAGAAAAGTTTCAATGTATATTTTGGAGCTTCATTACCGCCAGTTTCCCGAAAAAAAAATCAATTTTTAGAGCCAAAAAATCACAGAAAATATTCAAGCCAAAATCGACGAATTTGTCGATGAAAAACTGCAAAAAAACGAGTAAAATACAAAGAGAACTTGGAGCTTCATGAATTTCGAGTCATTTTTTCGAAAACTTTTGCACTTTTCCTGCTGAAAAAAGACGAAAAACTAAGAAAAAATCGGCGGAAATTTGTTGAGCAGCTGACACGTAGTGCGCGTAAGATTCGGTGTCTGGTACGCAAACACTGAACAGTTGACCGTAAGAATTTTAATTGAAAATTGTTGATTTTCATTGATTTTTTCAAATTTTCTGCAGAAAAACATGAGTTTTCCGAAGAATTATATGGAAAAAAAACATTCAATTTTGATTCGCTATTATTCACAACTTGAAAATCAAACTCAACTCACTGAAAATCTCCTCCGATCATCTCACCTACAAGCATGCACCTTTAAATCTACCGTAACTTTTTTTTTCTCACTATCCTCTCTGGAGCCACTCAAATTATTCTCTTTTTTTCACATCTAGATGTATCATTTCTCGTTCGGAAAAAAAGAACGAAAATCACACAAAAACAGGTTTATGAAAATCAACAAATAACAACAACAACAGAATAAAATCAGAGTATTGAGAAAGGGAAAAATCTGATTTTCAATTTTTCGAAATTTTAGTGATAGTCAATCCATTGAAATAACCGTAGCGATCTCTTCCATATTCCAACTGGAAGTAGTCATTGGAGTTTGGAACCGAAAAACGACGAGATTGCGAATCGTACAATGGGTCTTCACTTATTATTCTATCAAGTGTCCGTTCAGAAATGGGGCTTCCAAGCCGAGGCCAGCATTTGAGATGACACGATTCAAGGTGAGCCGATTTGAGAAGAGTCTGAAAATGATCAGATTGGCCTTTCGGCGTCCTAGAAATCCCCACATCACTTACATCTCTGACCATGATCAAATTGTTATCGGAAAAGTCGAAATCAACGATTCGAATCTCCTTGAAATGAAGAAAATTCTTCACTAGAAATCCTTCTGGGATAGTTTCCCAATACAATTTTTTGGCCATCTTCCATTGCTCCGTCTCTTCGATCCCATCGAATCGATTTGCACAGGTATCAAACTTGGCATCGAGCTTGATCTTTTCTAGAGCTTTTGGCTTCAATAACTGGAAAAGCGGAAGCAAACTCGGTTTGAATGTAGAAAAATGAAATGATCGAGCGTTGAGTTGGATATTCAGTGACTTTAATCCCTCCACAAACTCGGGGAATTCCTCCTCGTTAGATGCATCGATCTCAAGACATCTAATTTTGAGCTTCGGATTCTTCAGAATCGCGGAAGCATCGGCGAGCATCGCTGTTTGGGCACTTTGACCGACGTTGTATTGTTTGGAGTTTTGCGGAAAATTGCTCACATAAACTGTACAACCATCATCGCCACTATCGCTGTAACAGATTGTCGAGTTTCCGATGACGATTCCCGAGAGACAATGGGCAAAAACAAATTTCATTGTTTCAAAACGAATTTCGTCCACTAGATTTCGCAGATCATGACTCACTTTTCGGAGGCGCAAACTGGAAAATGAGTATGATTAAAGCGAGAGTGCATCATTCTTACCAATCGACAAGGTCCAACTCGCCCACCACTTTCTCGATAACGTCCGTCGTCATGCCGGAGAATGTTACTGGAGACGAGTTTTCCGAGCTGAAAGTCGAAAAGTTCGAATGAAGCGAAATTGCATTCTCATACTTTCTCTCGATAGCCAAATCTCGATTTCCGTGGTAGTACTGATAGTACTTCCACTCGAAATCCACATAGTTCATATTCGGATTGTCCTGAAGTTCGCAAAGTTTCCTGAATGCATCGAACACTGGCTCCTTCTTGAGAGCGGCGTCCAGAATGAAATCGTTGATTCCCGTTTTGAGATTTTCGGTCATTTTCTGAAAAAAAAGTCAACATTTTCGATTCAAAAAATGATTTTCCGATCAGAACAGAAACTTGTAAATAGGAAGAAAGAAGAGGCGAAAAAAAAAAACGGGCTAGAGTGGTCGATTATCGATGAGAGAACAAAGAGAAAAATCGGCTGCGAAAAGTCTATAAAAATCGAAAAAAATTCAGCATTTTTTTGGGTTGAAAATTTTCAAAACTTTCTCGGAAGTTTTCCTGGAAAATATTATACGATTTTCAGTTTTCACAAAGCGAAAATTGATTTCAAAATTGAAATTGATTTTTTTTTTTGAAAAAAAAAGTTAATTTGATGAGTTCAAAATTAAGTATGAGCAATGACAAGAGTACATTAACACAACCTGCAGATCACACAATAACCGAGTTCAGAGTCCCTACAAAAAGGGGATACAACAAAAAAGGGGATACACGAAAAGGGGATACAAAAAAACGGGATACGCGCAATCGCGCTCTATCGGACCCATTTCGAGCAGGAAATTTGAACGCGACCACTCATTATCGATTATAAAATTGAGCTAAGCTTATGCGAGCAAATTTATAACGCCGGAAGATATTAAATTCCTCATTGTTATGATTAGTGTGTTGAAAAAAACATAAAATCGTAAAAAATTTAAACGGATTTAAACACCCGCCCAAAATGAGTGTCCGATAGAGCGCGATTGCGTTTTTTTGTATCCCGTTTTCGTGTATCCCCTTTTTTGTTGTATCCCCTTTTTGTAGGGACTCCGAGTTCAAAATTCGGAATTCCGTCGCAATGGAGCNCTTTTTTGTTGTATCCCCTTTTTGTAGGGACTCCGAGTTCAAAATTCGGAATTCCGTCGCAATGGAGCGCGATTGCTCAGATTAAGAAGTTTTCGCAAATTGGTTGGTTAGACGAGGAAATCATTGGATTTTGACAATGTCATATCGAAAATCTGACGAAACATCAAACAAGAAAAGAGATTATTGGATGTGAAAACCATGGAATTTCGAGAAAGCTGAAAAAAATCAACGAGAACAGTTTATAAATTTGAACAGATAACAACAACAGAGCTCTGTACAGAGTAACAAAGAACAATGAAAAAAAACGAGGCTTTCGAATTATCACAGAGAGAAACAAAAAAGAAGCGTAGAAGTCAAAGATTCAATGCTCCGAAACTCGAGTGATTTCTAGCGCATAAACATTGTCTCGATAGTAGAAAAATTTCAGCTGGAAGTAGTCACGAGAATTCGGGATCGAAAATCGTCGATTTTCAGCATCATAGGCAGCATCCCGACTGAGAATTCTGACCACTTGCTCCTCATCTAGCATATTGTGCGAATGATCTACTGTGTAACAATAGAGATATCCCGATTCGAGGTGAGCCGATTCAACGTGAGCCGATTTGAGGAGGATCTGAAAAAGTCGATAATTTAGGCTCCGCCCACTTTTCAAAATCTGCCCATCAGCTTTGAGGCGCGGAAGGGAGATGTTTGGTTTTTGGGGCGGAGCCTTTTTTCGATGTCGACAAGGTCCACAGTGTACTGGATTTAGAGGAATGTAATCGCGCTCCAACGAGCCGCCCCTTCCGCCTTCAAATTTTCAAATTTTTTCTCGCCCTAGACGAAATTTTTTCCGGTTTTTTCGACTCCAAAAGACGGTGAACCCTGCTACTATCCTCACAGAATGTAGAAAAAACCGGAAAAAAAGTTCAAAAGCTAGGAAAAAATTCTTTTTGTTCCCCAGCCTAAAAATCGTCTCAATGGAGCGCGTTTGCATTTCTCTAAATCCAGCACACTGTGAAGGTCCCAAATAGTGGGCGGAGCCCAAATTTTTCTCATCTTACATCTCTAACCATGGCCACATTGTGATTGTCGAACAAAAAATCCTTGATCTGAATCTCCTCGAAATGCGTCATTTTCTCCATCTGCCACCTCTCTGGACATCGATTCCAGCGCAATTTCTTGGCCATCCTCCACTGCTCAGTTTCAGCGAGCTCCTTGAATCCGAAGGGCGCGAAATAGCAAGAATTCACTCGGATTTCCTCCAAAACTCCCGGCTTCAAATAGGGCAGAATCGATTCACGACGTCTGCCGGTCGCATTGATGTTGACCGATCGGACATCGAGTTGAAAATCGAGCGATTTGAGGAACTGGAGAAACTCGTCGATTCGTGCTCCACTAATC
Organism: Caenorhabditis sp. 40 LS-2015; assembly: GCA_900536305.3. Classification (NCBI taxonomy): domain Eukaryota; kingdom Metazoa; phylum Nematoda; class Chromadorea; order Rhabditida; family Rhabditidae; genus Caenorhabditis; species Caenorhabditis tribulationis. The sequence goes on from LR544103.1 coordinate 94,110, forward strand.
TTGATGTAGTCGATTTTTAGCTTTGGATTCTCCAGAAACGTTGAAACATCGGCGATCGCTTTTTGAATTTCCTCAAATTTTACATCGCTGTAGATTCTCTTATGCCTCCAACGTCTCAACGAAGCACTGCTGTAGATGACTTCAGAATCGTCAAAAATGATTCTGGGATAGGGACGCTCGAAGTAGAACTTGAGACTGTAGCAGCGAAGCTCCGATGAGTCGACGAGTGTTCGAAGGCCGCGGGACACTTTTCGGAGGCGCAGACTGAAAAATAGAAATTTTATCAATGGAGCGCGTTTGCATTGTACCAATCAAGAAGATTCAATTTCTTCACTACTTTCTCCAGTACGCTCATTGGCAAGTCGGAGAATGTCGGAGAGCTGGAAGATGTAGTTTCGAGATGATCAGTCATTTTTCTGAAAAAATTGAGTATTGCTCATTATTAAATTTTTTTCAAGGAAGCTCTGGCGAGCAGAGAAAAGTCTTGATTCATATTTCTGAGCTTCATATTCACCAGTTTTCCGAAAAAAAATTTTCAGAGTCAAAATAAGTCGCAGAAAATAATCAAGCCAAAATCGACGCATTTTTCAATGAAAAACTGCGAAAAACAAGTGAAAAGCAATGAGAACTTGGAGATTCCTGGATTTGTAGAAACATTTTCGGATACTTTGTACTTTTTTGGCTGAAAAACGACAAAACCGAAGGAAAATCGGCGAAGTTTAAAGGAGGATTCCGGGCAAAAATTTTTATTGCTTTAAAAGATGTAATCAAGTGTGCTGATTCCGAATATCATAATGAAAACGCTCAAAAACTGCTCTAAATACCCGAAAAAACGTCTCAAAGAGGCCATTTTTGAAAAAAGTGGCCCATTTTGGCGACAACTGATTTTGCCATTTTTCGCCCTTTTTTTCCGATATTTTAAAGTTCAAACATGAAAAAAAGCCTCAAAAATGCATAAAGAAGCAATAAATCGTCAATTTTACCAAAGAAATCGAAAAAAAAGGGCGAAAAATGGCAAAATCAGTTGTGGCCAAAATGGGCCGCTTTTTTCAAAAATGGCCTCTTTGAGACGGTTTTTGGGGTATTTAAAGCAGTTTTTGAGCGTTTTCATTATGATATTCGAAATCAGCACACTTGATTACATCTTTTAAAGCAATAAAAATGTTTGCCCGGAATCCTCCTTTAATTTAGACAGTTGACACGTTTTGCGCGTAAGATCCAACGTCTGGTACACAAACACTGAACAGCTGACCGTAAGAATTTCAATAGAAAATTGGGGGGTACTAGGTTTTAAAACTGTTACGAATAAAACTGTGACAAAATAAAACTTGTCGTCGAATAAAACCGTTTGAAATAAAACTGTTATGAAGTTGAACCGCAATAGAATGAAACTGTACTTATTAAAACTGTTAGAGAATAAAACTGTTACATAATAAAACCGTTCATAACGCGTTTATCAGTTGCGCTCTGCCGGAAAAACGGTTTTATTATGTAACAGTTTTATTCTCTAACAGTTTTAATAAGTACAGTTTCATTCTATTGCGGTTCAACTTCATAACAGTTTTATTTCAAACGGTTTTATTCGACGATAAGTTTTATTTTGTCACAGTTTTAATCGTAACAGTTTTAAAACCTAGTACCCCCAGAAAATTGTTGGTTCTCGTTGATTTTTTCAAATTTTCTCCAGAGAAACATGAGTTTTCCGAAGAATTCTATGGAAAAAAAACATTCAATTTTGATTCGCTATTATTCACAACTTGAAAATCAAACTCAACTCACTGAAAATCTCCTCCAATCATCTCACCGACAAGCATGCACCTTTAAATCTACCGTAGTCCTTTACATTTTTCAACAAATTTCCTCACAAATTTCTTCAGTTTTTCTTCGTTTTTTCTGCGCAAAATGTCTCGAAAAATGCTGAAAAATTTCTCGAAATCGATGAAATGGACAGCTCTACTACTTGAAATCTACATCTTCTTACTCTTCAGCTGAAACTACTCAATTTGTTCCGCCATTCTTTCTCTCAATTTTAGATTTAAAAAAAATACGTTAAAACAAAAGCGGTTTATAAAAGTTAACGAGTAAAGGAAGAATTAGATTTTGACAATTTTAGTGATAGTCAGTCCAAAGACTTCTTCGCGAATGTTTCTTGTATATTTCATCTGGAAGTAGTCTTCGGAATTCGGAATCGAAAAACGACGAGATTGGGAATCGTACAGAGGGTCTCGATTCAGGAATCTCTCGAGTGCCTCCTGGGAACCTCTCATGGACCAATTCCGGCCTTCGAGACGGCACGACTCGAGGCGATCAGATTGGAGGAGAAACTGAAAAATAGGGGGTTCCGAGGTCTTGAATTGGGAGCCACTTACATCTCTGAGTTGGAGCAGGTTCGCATCGGTGAAGTTGAATGCGCCGATTTTGATCTCCTTGAAATGGAGCAACTTCTCCGGTTGAAATAGCTCCCAGAAATAACACTCAAATTTCCTGGCCCTCTTCCACTGCTCGGTCACTGTGATTCCATACCACTGATCGAGTGTCAAACGATGAAGGCCCAACTTGATTTCCTCCAGACATCCCGGCTTCACCAACTCGAGACTCGAACGGATGTCCCCCTGGTGTGGGTGGATATTGATTGATCGAACATCGAGTTGAACATTCAGAGAGTTTGGAAGCTCCGAAAATGGGGAATTCATGTATTGAGAGACAACGATTTTCCAGCTGGCGATTTTGAGCCGCGGATTCTCCAGAATCTCCAAAGCGTCGGTCATCATTGCGTCTCTGCGATTTTGAGTAATTCTGTAGTACTTTTTTATCTTTCCACTTCTCATCGATTCAACACGACAAGATCCTTTCGTCAATTGGCGATATTTGATTACGAAATCCTCGAAAGTGATCGAGTTATTGCAGAGTTCCACCTTTGCACAGTTGCCGTCCGTCGCGTCGACCACGTTGCGGAGACCGCTCGACACTTTTTGGAGGATCAGACTGAAAAATAGAATTATTATCAATAGGGCGAGTTTGCTTCAGTTGTACCGATCACGGAAGTTCGATTTCCCCACCACTCTCTCGAGGACGTGAATTGGCAAATCGGAGAATGTCACTGGCGACGAATTCTCCGGACTGAAAATCGAGAAATTTCGATTAGAGCGCATCTGCATTCTAAGATACCTTCTCTCAATGCTCAAATCGCGATCTCCGTGGTAGTACTGATAGTACTTCCATTCGAAATCCACAAAGTTCATTTTGGAATTTCCTGGAGTTTTGCGCAATCTTTTGAATGCATCGAACACTGGTTCTTTGTTGAGAGCAGCGTTGAGAATGAGTTGATTGATATTTGGCGTTTGGGCTTTTTTGCGCATTTTCTGAAAATGAAACTTTTCGAGAGAAATTAGTCAACGAAAGAAAGTTTTTCTCGAAAATTTTTTTTTCAAAACGAAATTTTGTGATTCGCGCGCGAACAAAAGTGAAACGAGAGTTTTCCAAAAAAGAATAATTTTCAGAGGCGAAATATCAAAGAAAAACTTCAAGCCAAAATCGACGAATTTTTCGATATTAGGCAAACGGGAGAAAGCGCAACCGCGCCCGGCCGTACTAGGCCCCCCGCGAAGTTTGAAACGCCCGCGAAATTTGAATTCAAAAGTTATTTTCAGGCAAATTTCGGTTAATTTCTTCGATACATTTTTAAAACGAAAAAAAAACTATTTTGATGACTTATTAAGAAAAACGCTGGAAAATAAATCGAAAATTGTCTGAAAATAACTTTTGAATTCAAATTTCGCGGGCGTTTCAAACTTCGCGGGGGGCCTAGTACGGCCGGGCGCGGTAGCGTTTACCGCCGTTTGCCTAATAAGAAACTACGAAAAAGAGTAAAGAGAGAAATCTGCATCTTCTCGTGTTGAATTGTAGCTGAAACTACTCGATTCGTTTCGTCATTCTTTCTCTGTTTTTTAATCTGAAAAAAAAAGACGGGAAAACAAAAACGGTTTATAAAAGTTAATGAGTGACAACACGGTAGAAAAAGGAAGAATCAGAGTTTGAACATTTTGTTGATAGTCAGTCCATAGACTTCTTCGCGGTATGCATATTCCAACTGGAAGTAGTCTTCGGAATTCGGAATCGAAAAACGACGAGATTGGGAATTGTACAGAGGGTCTCGATTCAGGAATCTCTCGAGTGCCTTCTCAGTATCTCTCCAAGACCAAGACCACATGCTGCGTTCGAGACGGCACGACTCGAGGCGATCGGATTGGAGGAGAAACTGAAAAATAGAGGGTTCCGAGGTCTTGAATTGGCAATCACTCACATTTTTGACTTGGAGCAGGTTCGCATTGGTGAAGTTGAAAACGCCGATTTTGATCTCCTTGAAATGGAGCATCTTCTGCGTTCGGAATCCCTCCCAGAAATAACACTCAAACGTCCTGGCCCTCTTCCACTGCTCGGTCTCTGTGATTCCATTCCACTGATCGAGTGTCAGACGATTAGCGTCCAACTTGATTTCTTCCAAACACCCCGGCTTCACCAACTCGAGAATCGAACGGATGTCCCCCTGGTGTGGTTGGATATCGATCGATCGAACGTCGAGTCGAATATTCAGAGAGTTTGGTAGCTCCGAAAATGGGGAATTTAGGTATTCAGAGACATCGATTTTCCAGCTGTCGATTTTGAGCCGCGGATTCTCCAGAATCTCCAAAGCGTCGGTCATCATCGCGTCTCTGCGATTTTGAGTCATTCTGTAGTTTTTTATCTTTCCATTTCTCATCGATTCAATACGACAAATTCCTTTCGTCAGTTGGCGATATTTGATTAGGAAATCCTCGAAAGTGATCGAGTTATTGCAGAGTTCCACTTTGGCACAGTTGCCGTCCGTCGCGTCGACCACGTTGTGGAGACCGCTCGACACTTTTTGGAGGATCAGACTGAAAACAAGAACTGGTTTCAATGGAGCGAAATCGCATCGTTCCTACCGATCGCGGAAATTCAATTTTCCCACCACTCTCTCGAGGACGTGTATCGGCAAATCGGAGAATGTCACTTGCGACGAGTTCTCTGGACTGAAAATCGAGAAAGTTAGGTTAGAGCGCATTTGCATTCTAATATACCCTCTCTCAATGCTCAAATCGCGATTTCCGTGGTAGTACTGATAGTACTTCCACTCGAAATCCACAAAGTTCATTTTGGAATTTCCTCGAGTTTTGCGCAGTCTTTTGAATGCATCGAACACTGGTTTCTTGTTGAGAGCAGCGTTGAGAATGAGTTGATTGATATTTGGCGTTTGGACTTTTTTGCGCATTTTTTGAAAATGAAACTTTTCGAGAGAAATTAGTCGACGAAAGAAATTTTTTCTCGAAAAACTTTTTTTTCAAAACGAAATTTTGTGATTCACGGCGATCAAAAGTGAAACGAGAGTTTTCCAAAAAAGAAGAAAGAGGCGAAATATCAAAGAAAAACTTCAAGCCAAAATCGACGAATTTTTCGATAAGAAACTACGAAAAAGAGTAAAGAGAGAAATCTACATCTTCTCGTGTTGAATTGTAGCTGAAACCACTCGATTCGTTGCGCCATTCTTTCTCTCAATTTTATCTGATCAAAAAGACGGGAAAACAAAAACAATTTATAAAAGTTAACAAATAACAACAACAAGGTAGAAAAAGGAAGAATCAGATTTTGGAAACTTTGGTGATACTCAGTCCATTGAAATATTCTCTGTCAACTTTCAATTGGAAGTAGTGGCGAGCGTCTGGAATCGAAAAACGACGAGATTGGGAATCGAACAAAGGGTCTTGGTTCAGGAATCTGTCGAGTGTCCCTTGATCTGAGCGAACCCATAATACGAGACGGCACAATTCGAGGCGATCGGACTGGAGGAGAAGCTGAAAAATAGCGAGTTGCAAGGTCTTGACTTGGGAGTCACTCACATTTTTGACTTGGAGCAGGTTATCATCGGTGAACTTGACTGCGCCGATTTTGATCTCCTTGAAATGGAGCATCTTTTCTATTGGGAATTCGTTTGGAACACCCCCCCACTCCAATCTCTTCACCCTCTTCCACTGCTCGGTCTCTCCGATTTCATTCAACTGATCGAGTGTCAAACGATGCGCGCCCATCTTGATTTCTTCCAGACATCCCGGCTTCACCAACTCCAGAATCGGACGGATATCCTTCTCCTCGTATGGAAGGATTTCGATCGATCGAACATCGAGTTGGAAACCGAGCGGTTTCAGGAGTTCTGCGTACGCACCGATTTCTAATCTGTCAATTTTGAGTCTCGGATTCTTCAGAATCGCCAAAAAATCTGTCTGCAACACTTCTCGCGGATTTCGATTAGTCCTGTGTCTTTTGAGATTCACACCTCTCAACGATTCAATACAACAACTTCCTCTTCTCGTCTCCACATATTTAATTTGGAAGTCTTCGAAGGCGATTTCGTGTAAATTCTTAATACCCAGTTTTGCTAAGTATTCCTCGAAAGGGATTGTGTTCCCATAATTCAAGAGTTCCAGATGTCTACAGTTGCCTTCCGTCGAGTCGACCATGTTGCGGACACCGCTGGACACTTTTCGGAGGCGGAGACTGAAAAATGGAATTATTATCAATAGAGCGAGTTTGCAGCGTTTCTACCGTTCGCTCAGGACCAATGGTTGCACAACTTTCTGGAGAACGAAGATCGGAAGATCGGAGAAAGTCAACTTCGATGAGTTCTCCGGACTGAAAATCGAGAAAGTTAGGTTAGAGCGTGTTTGCATTCTGATACTTTCGCTCAATCGTCAAATCCCGATTTCCGTGGTAGTACTGATAGTACTTCCATTCGAAGTCCACATAATCCATTTTCCGATTTCCTCGAGTTTTACACAGTCTTTTGAATGCATCGAACACTGGCTCCTTGTTAAGAGCAGCGTCGAGAATGGACTCATTGATTTGAGTTTTGAGAGGTTTGGTCATTGTCTGAAAGAAAAAATGAAGAAAATTGTTCATTCTAATTGTTCGAATCGAATTTTCAAGGGAAAGAAAAGGGGGAAAAGAAGAAAGTATTCGACGAAATTCCAGTTTGAACGAAATTTTTTGAAAGAAATTTTTCAACGAAATTTTGCGATTCGCAGCGATCGAAAGTGAATCGAGAGTTTTCCGAAGAAAGTTACTCTTTAGAGGCGAAATATCAAAGAAAAGTTTCAAGCCGAAATCGACAAGTTTTCGATGAAAAAAATTCGAAAAAACTTTTAAAAAAAGAGAAGTTAGGGCTTCAAATTCTGAGATACTTTATTGAGAAATTTTGCAAATTTTTCGCTGCAAAACGAAGAAAATATCGGCGAAAAATGGTTGTGACAGCTGACATGTTTTGCGCGTAAGAATCGGTGTCTTGTACGCAAACACTGTCTCGGAAATGTTGACCGTAAGAATTTAATTACAAATTCGCTGTTTTCAGCTGATTTTTCACATTTTTTTGTTGGACAAAAATATTTTTTTGTTTAATCTTTTGCAGAAACCTCTAATTCAAGTTCATAATCATTTCAACCAAAAAACCACTCCCGACTCGCTCAAAATCTCAGTTGCTCATCTTTCCGACAAGCCTGCGCCTTTAAATCTACCGTAATCATTAAACGAATTTTCATCGAATTTCAAAGAATCTCTTCGGTTTTCGACGTTTTTTCTGCTCAAAAAATCTAGAAAAATGTTCTCAAATTGATGAAATGTTCAGTTCTACTTGAAAATTACTTTTTCTCTTATTACTTTTCAGCTGAAATCACTCAATTTGTTGCGTCATTATTCTCAATTTTCTTTTCGAAGAAAACAATGCGGTAAAGCAAAACTGGTTTATAACGTTCAACAGACAACAACAACAAGAAAATGAAAAAAAAGAAGGAAAAGAAGAATCCTATTTTCAATTTTTCCGAATTTTAATGATGGTCAATTCAAAGAGATATCCGGCTTTTCCATAATCCAACTGAAAGTAGTCACTGGAGTTTGGAATCGAAAAACGACGAGATCGGGAATCGTACAAAGGGTCTTGATTCAAGAAACTCTCGAGTTCCTGCTTAACGATGCTAGTACCAAGAGGCCAGCATTGGAGACGGCACGATTCGAGGCGATCGGATTTGAGGAGAATCTGAAAAATAGGGGTTCCCGAGGTCTTGAATTCGGAAGCTCTTACATTTCTAACTTTCATCAGATCCTCATTGGTGAAGCTGAATGGGCCGATTGTGATCTCCTTGAAATGGAGCATATTTTCTATTGGGAATTCGTCTGGAACTCCTTCCCAACTCAATCTCTTCGCCCTCTTCCACTGCTCCGTCTCTCCGATCGCATTCAACTGGTCGAGTGTCAAACGACGCGCGCCCATCTTGATTTCTTCCAAACGTCCCGGCTTTGCAAACTCGAGAATCGAACGGATACCCTTCTCCTCATAGGGAAGGATTTCGATCGATCGAACATCGAGTTGAAATTCTAGCGGTTTCAGGAGCTCCGCGTACTCATCAATTTTAAATCTGCCAATTTTGAGTCTCGGATTCTTCAGAATCGCCAAAACATCGGTCTGCATCACTTCTCGCGGCTTTCGATTCGTCCTGTACTTTTTGAGCTTATCACAACGCCACAAGTGAATACGACAACTTGGTTTTCTCATTCGCGGATATCGGACCCGGTAATCCTCGAAAGCGATTGAGCGAAACCAGAGTTCCAGTTGTTCACAATTGCCTTCCGTCGAGTCGACCAGGTTGCGGACACCTCGAGACACTTTTCGGAGGCGGAGACTGAAAAATAGAACTATTATCAATGGAGCGAAATTGCATCAGTTATACCGTTCGCTCAGAGGCAAAGGCTTCACCAGTATCTCGAGAACATCTATCGGCAAATTGGAGAATGTCAATTGCGATGAGTTCTCCGGACTGAAAATCGAGAAAGTTGGATTAGAGCGCAATTGCATTTTAGTACCTTCTTTCAATGCTCAAATCGCGATTTCCATGATAGTACTGGTAGTATTTCCACTCGAAATCCACATAGTTCATTTTTCGATTTCCTCGAGTTTTGCGCAGTTTTTTGTACGATTCGAAGAGCGATTCCTTGTTGATCGCGGCATCGAGAATGAACTTGTTGTTTTTCGTTCTGAGATAAACGCTCATTGTCTGCAAAAATCATCAATTTTGAGTCAAGATCGATGAACAGAGAATGTTCAGTTCACCAAACACGGTCTCCTGAGCAAAAAATGCGCACGAAAAAAAGCGGCACGGAATGCGTCAGCATGCGAGGAATGCGCGTTTCGCGCGTTTTTCAAAATAAAGATTGGGATTGTTTCTTTGGCAATTTCTGAAAAACTTCTTCGTTTTCTTCCAATCTTTGTTATCACTTCTTGTAGAGAATTCGATTCTGGTCATTTTGAGCCGGAAATGAACTAAATCCGTGCATAACTGAGAGAGAAAACTACATTCGAATGTACCACTTCAAAAAAATCGGTCTCCTCTCTCAGTTTTGCACGATTTTTTCTCATTTTACATTTAAAATGACGAGAATCGAATTCTCTACACGTGTATGCTCATAAGCCCGATGCCTCGAAAGCGCATAGTATTTTTTTTCGTCAAAATTAGTTTTTGATACGAATTATTTTGCAATTTCTGAAAAGTTCCCGCTTTTTCGTGCTTTCATTTTTACACACACTTGTAGAGAATTAGATTCTGATCATTTTCAATGTGAAAAAAAAGAAAAATCGCGCAAAACTGAGTGAGGAGAGAGGTTTTCAAAATTGGAATTTTCAAAAGCAGTTTTCTCTCGCAGTAATGTACGGATTCGGTTCATTTTAGACTCAAAATGATCCAAATCAAGTTCTCTACAAGAAATGACTGAAAAAGTTGAATAAAAATAATTCCCATCTCGATTTCGAAAAACGCCCGAAACGCGCCTCCCTCGCAGCTGGCGCGTTCCGCGCAGCTTTTCCGCGTGCGCATTTGCCGCTCAGGAGACCGTGCCAAAAAAACTCTCAAGGAAAAGTCGATAAATTGTTGGAAAACTAATAAAACAGGTTCTCCGCTTGCTTTCAAAAATGGAAAATGGATTTTTAAAAACCAAAAAATTTTTCACAAAATCGAATCGAAAAACATCATCTAACAGAATTCATTAGGCTGAAAAATAAATAGCATCAGTCGGAAATTTGACAAGAAGAAATGGGGGGAAGCAATATATAAACATTTTCAATTATTCAAAACTCTAGTGACAGTCAGCCCATAGAAGTATCCTCGGCGGTCGTTTCTTCTATACTCCAGTTGGAAGTGGTGGCGAGAGTTTGGAATCGGATAACGACAATTTTTGGCGTCGAAGTCATCGTCGTTCTTGAGGAATCTATCGAGTGTCTCATTGCTCCGATCATCATTCCAAATCCAGCAGTCGAGAATGCACAATTCGAGGCGATCGGATTTGAGGAGAAGCTGAAAAATAGGGGGTCCCGAGGTCTTTGAGCTTTCCACTATAGTTTAGAAGGCCGTAAAAGCTCAAAAAACAAAAAGAAAACTCATACATCTCTCAATTTGCTCAGATTTGCATCGGTGAACTGGAAATTCGAGACTTTGATCTTCTCGAAATGGAGAAACTTCTCCGTTTGAAATCCCGGACACGAATAGCACTCCACCGTCCTCGCCCTCTTCCACTGCTCCATCTCCGCGATTTCATCGAACTCGCGAGCAGACAATGAGCGATAGCCGATCTTGATTTCTTCCAGACACCCCGGCTTCACCAACTCCAGAATCGCACGGATTTCCTTCTCGTTCGCATGGAAATCGATCGATCGAACGTCGAGCTGAGCATTCAGTGATTTCAGAAACTCAGAATTCTCAGAATCCGTGTATTCAGTCACGTCGATTTTCAAGCGGTCGATTTTGAGCCTCGGATTCGCCAGAAACGTCGACGCGTCGGTGAGCACCGTCTGTCGCACGTTCTCACTGGTTCTGTACTTTTTGAGCTTCCCAAAGTGCCACGATTCAACACAACTTCCTTTTCTCGTTTCTTCGTACTTGATTTTGAAATCTTCGAAGGCGAATTTGGCAAACGTCCCGACATCGCCATAAAACTCCTCTGACTCTTCTGTATGCGTTCCAGCGCAGAATTCGATCTCTTTGCAGTGAATGTCCGTGTGTTGCATCAGATTGCGGAGGCCGGGGGTCACTTTGCGGAGGATCAGCCTGAAAAATGATAAATTATCATCAATAGAGCGAGCTTGCAACATTCATACCATTCGCTTAGAGCCAATGGTTTCACAATGATGTGGAGGATGTGCAATGGCAAATCGGAGAAAGTGATTGGCGACGAATTTTGAGGACTGGAAAATGAAAAAAAGTTAGATTAGAGCGCGTTTACATTCTCCTACCTTCTTTCGATGCTCAAATCGCGATTTCCGTGGTAGTATTGGAAATACTTCCACTCGAAGACCACATAGTTCATTTTTCGATTTCCTGGAGTTTTGAGCAATCTTTTGAATGCATCAAAAGGCGATTCCTTGTTGATAGCTGCGTCGAGAATGAGCTTGTTAGTGGCAGTTTGGCGGTTAGAAGGCATTTTCTGGAAAAAATTGAAACATTATTTTGAAACTTTTCAGATTTAAAATCAATCGATTCTCGCTGAAAACTCCAGAGAAAGTGTGTAGAACGGAATAGGTTATGGATTTTGAGCAATAGTTTTTGAAAAATTGCGGTTTTTTTCGATTAAACACCAAAAAAATGAAGAAAATTGCAGAAATTTTGGTGAAAATTTGTGGATGAAAAAACTGGAAGGAGTACAGTAGATTTAAAGGCGCATGCTCATTGAAAGAACACATGCTCATGAAAACGAACGAAGGAAACCTTTGTGGCAACTAGAGCATTCTGGAAAATGGAGAGCAAAGAAAGCATAGTGGATCATAGCCATTGGGATTCGTAAAGCTTTGAAACACATCAACAACAACAGTTTATAAATTCGAAATAAACAGTGACAACGAGAGGAAACGGAAAACAAAAAAATCGAAGAAATCAGATTCCCGAAACTTTCTCGATGCTCAGAGCGTTGAACACGCCGTCGACTCGTTCAAATTTCAGCTGGAAGTAGTCACGAGAGTTGAGAATCGAGAATCGGCGAGTTTGAGCATCATAGGCAGCATGCCGGCTCATGATTCGATTGATTCTCTCTTCGTTCTCACCCTCTTCTTGATCCTCGAAATCGGAATCGGCGTTATCACCATAACCGGGCCGACGGAAATTTTCGATTTGAAGCCACCACGATTCGAGGTGCGCCGATTTGAGGAGGATCTGGAAGAGAATGGAGGTTTCTAGGCCATCAACTGACATACTTACGTCTCGAAGAGCTTCCAGGCGGTAGTCGGAGAGGTAAGTCGCATGTATTTGAATTCGAATCTTTTTGAAATGGGTGAAGTGTTCCATTTGCAACTCACGAGATGATCCCTTCCAGTTCAGTGTATTTGCCAACTTCCACTGCTCCATCTTCATTAGTTTCTCGAATCGATGGGCCGTCCAGTACCTACCGTCGGCTGAGATTGAGATCGTTTCCAGAACTTTTGGCTTCAAACATTGCAAAATCGGTAGAATGAAAATGTTGCGCGCATGGAAATCGATCGATCGAACATCGAGTTGGAAATCGAGCGACTGCAGAAACTCCGCGAGCTCGGACCCTGTGTCATAACTAATACCACTGCTAATGAACCCGATTTTGCCAATTTTGAGTTTCGGATTCTTCAGAAACTTCGAAGCGTCGGCGACCATCGCTTGCTTGTAGTTTCTATCATCCTTGAAACTCTTGATGTTCCGGAAGCCACGTTTCACGAAAATCGTACAGCCTCCGCCGGCGATTCGCTTATAACGAAGGGAAAAAGAGCCAAGCATGATTGTTACAGAATCCGAGTGCAGACAGAAGAACACTTGTCGGCAGCGAACTTCCGAGGAGTCCACTAGATTTCGAAGGTCGTGAGATACTTTTCGGAGCATCATACTAAAAACAGAAAAAGTTATGAATAGAGCGCGTTTGCAGCATACCACTCGGGAAGATCAGATACTCGAACTACGTGCTCGAGAACGTCCATCGGCAAGTCGGAGAAGGTGACTGGAGACGAGTTTTCCGGGCTGAATTTTTCAAAAAGTTCGATGAGACCGCATTTCCACTCTGGTACCTTCTCTCAATGCTCAAATCCCGATTGCCGTGGTAGTACTGATAGTACTTCCACTCGAAATCCACATAATCCATGTCTCCTTGAATTTCGCACAGTCTTTTGTAGGAATCGAACATTTCTTCCTTGTTGAGAGCGGCGTCCAGGATGAACTTGTTGATTTCGGTTTTGGCACTACTTCCCGCCATTTTCTGAAAACAAACCAGTTTCAAAAACGAGCGAAAGAAAATTTGGGGCAACCGGAGCATTCTGGAAAATGGAGAGTGAAGAAAAATACTGGATAATAGCCATTGGGATTCGTAAAGCTTTGCAAAACATCAACAACAGCAGTTTATATGAATTTGAACAAAGAATGGCAACGAGGGAAAACAGTAAACAAAAAATCGAAGAAATCAAATTCCCGAAACTTTCTTGATACTCAGAGCGTGAAAAGCGCCGCACAGTCGTTCAAATTTCAACTGGAAGTAGTCACGAGTGTTGAGAATCGAAAATCGACGAGTTTTAGCATCAAAGGCAGAATTCTGGCTCATGATTCGATCGATTCTCTCTTCCACCTCATCCTCTTCTTCGTCGTCCTCGAAATCATCGGAACTGTCGCTATCAAAGTACTCGTCATAAACGTACTTTTTGGGCTCAAGATAGCACGATTCGAGGTGCGCCGACTTGAGGAGTACCTGGAAGAGAACGGAGGTTTCTAGGCCATCAACTGATACACTTACGTCTCGAAGAGCCTTCAGGTGCTCGCTGGAGAACACATAATTTTTAATATGAATCTCCTTGAAATGGGTTAGGTTTTCCATTCGAAACTCATGAGCGGGTCCCTTCCAGTTCAGCGTCTTCGCCAACTTCCACTGCTCCATCTCCACTAGTTTCTCGACTTGCTCGCCTTTCAAATACCTAACGTCGAATGAGATTGTTTCCAGAGTCTTTGGCTTCATTAATTGCAGAACCGGAAGAATGACAGTGTCCGCATTGGTATCGATCGATCGAACATCGAGTTGGAAATTGAGCGACTGTAGAAACTCCACGAACTCGAGCAATGCCTTATTGCTATTGAGAGTGAACCCGATCTCGTCAATTTTCAGTTTCGGATTCTTTAGAAACGTCGAAACATCGGCGTTCATCGCTTGCTGGAAACTTCGATCATCCTTGAAGCTCTTGTTGCCCCTCATAGGATGGTCCACGAAAATCGTACAACCTCCGTCGGCGATTCCGTGATAACCAAAAGAAAACGTTTCTAGAATTATGTGTACAGAACTATTATCCAGATAGAAGAAGACTTTTGGACAGCGAATTTCCGACGAGTCCACTAGATTTCGAAGGTCGTGAGATACTTTTCGGAGGGTCAGACTGAAAAATGGAATGATTGGGAATAGCGCGCGTTTGCAGTATACCACGCGGGAAGATCAGATTCTCCCACCACTTTCTCGAGAACGTCCATTGGCAAGTCGGAGAAGGTGACAGGAGACGATTTTTCCAGGCTGAATTTTTCAAAAAGTTCGATGAGAGCGCATTTGCATTCTGGTACCTCCTCTCAATCGTCAAATCCCGATTGCCGTGGTAGTACTGATAGTACTTCCACTCGAAATCCACATAATCCAGGTTTCCATGAATTTCGCATAGTCTTCTGTAGGAATCAAAGATTTCTTTCTTGTTGAGAGCAGCTTTGCGAATGTACTTGTTGATTTCGAGTTTTACTTGTTGAGTTTCCAGAGTCATTTTCTGAAGAAAAAAATTTCTTGAGACATTTTCAGACTTTTCTAAAAATGTGTACTTTGATCAACTGATTTTCGCTGAAAAACAGGCGAAAAGAAGTGAAATACAAGTGGAATTGTGAATTTCATTATTTTGCAGAAAAATTTTGAGAAATTTCAGCGACTTTTTCGCTGAAAAACAGAGGAAAACGAAGAAAATCGAAGAAACTGGGGCGAAAATTGGATGAAAAACAACTGAAAGGAGTACGGTAGACTTAAAGGCGCATGCTTGTGGGAGAAACGAGGAAACAAGATTTCGGGAACATTGAGGGTAATTTTTCAGTTCGAATTTGTTAGAAACAAGATTTAATTCAAAAATGCATTCAGTTTCTTCAAGAAATCTCGTTTTTACCCTGAAAATATGTGAAAAATCGGCAAAAATCAGATAAATTTCTATTAAAATTCTTACGGTCAACAATTCCGTGTTTGCGTACCAGACACTGGATCTTACGCGCAAAACATTTTTTCTGTTTTTCAACCAATTTCATCTAATTTTATTTCGTTTTTGGTCATTTTTCAGCGAAAAAACACCAGAAAATTGTTCAGTGATGATGAAGTCTTCAGTTCTACGTGCCAGTAGTCTATTTTTCGCCGAATCTTTCTCTATTCGCTCGAAATGTGCAATGCTCCATTTCACTGTATTTTTTTTTGTTCCAGAAAATGACTGAAAATCTCGAAACTGACTCATATCGAATCAACGCGTTCATTCTACACGCCGCTCTCAGCAAGGAACCAATCTTCGCTTCCTTCAAAAAACTCTGCGAAATCGAGAAAAATTCGAATATGGATTATGTGGATTTCGAGTGGAAATATTATCAATACTATTATGGAAATCGAGACTTGACCATTGAGAGAAGGTACCAGAATGCAACTGCGCTCCAATCTAACTGTTCCAATTTCCAGCTCGGAAAACTCGTCTCCAGTGACTCTCTCCGATTTGCCGACGCTCATTCTCGGAAAAGTAATGGGAGAATCGAAGCTCCGTGATCTGTACGAATGATGAAAGCGTTTTCTATTCATAAATATTCTCACTTTCAGTCTAGCCCTCCGAAAAGTGTCTCGCAAGTTTCGAAATCTCGTCGACTCCTCAGAAGTTTGCCTCGAAAGAGTTGCCTTAATTTTTGGGTTCAACAGTGCTGGAATCACGTTCGACGACGTTCATCTCGATTATAAGATGAACAGTGGAAGAAGTTGTACGGTCGTTTTGGACATCGCCTATACAAACCCCATCCAGAAGTGCCGGATGGATCGCAACTTCCTCCATGCGATGGCCACCGACGCATTGACGTTTTTGAAGAATCCGCGGCTCGAAATCGATGAACTCGTGATTTTCGCCGGAGAAAACGGGTCATGGATGAAGTTCGTGGCTTTTCTCAAGTCGCAGAACGTTCAACTTAATGTTCGCTCCATCGAACTCGATTCTGGCGATGAAGACCTTCAACCGAACATTGATTTTTTGAAGCCGGGCACTCTGGAAGAAATCCAGTTCATGCGCGATCCTTTTGCAGGCATTCAGTTCACTGTCGAGCAATTCGACGCTATCGCCGACACTGAGCAATGGAAGAAGGCACAGAAATTCAGTACTGAGAATTTTCCGGATGATTTTGGAATGGAGAAGTTGCTCAATTTCAAGGATATTCGATTCGAAGAGTTTCGGCTCTCCGATAGGAATATGATCAGTGTCAGAGATGTGAGGATTGTTCGAATAACATTTCCGGGGGCGAGAAATTCGACCAAGATTTTTCTGTGCCATTTTTTTTTCTTTTTTTTTGCTATCTTTTCCTAATCCTGCTCACAAAAGGTCCGCAACTTTTTTCCAGACCTTTTTTGCAACACGGGGTTGCAAAAGGGTACATGCATTCCGATAGGTCTCAGTTCGCTTGGGCGCGCTGCGCCACGCGTCGCGGTCGCTGCGTAGCGCCCCTGTGCAAATTATCACTGAAAAATTCATTGGGCCAATGATGATATGAATCATTGGCACAATGCCAATTGCTTATCTTGGCACTTTGCCAGGAAAGTTAGCGACAAAGCACGCTTGCTTCAAGTACCCGTTTGCAACACCGTGTTGCAACAAAACGCGATAAAATTGCTTCGAGATTATCGACTAAAAAATGCTGATCACTTTTTTCTTGTAAAAATGGTCTGGACAATGTGTGCCCGCCGTTTTTTTGATCAGGCTTAGCAAAAAAGTAGCAAGAAAAATAATTGCTTACCCACAATGTTTTTGTCTTCAGATTCTCCTCAAGTCCACTCAACTCGAATCGTGCCGTCTCGGCGTTCGGGCTATTGACTGGCACGATCAAGATGAGTTGGATTCGCTCGACGAGGAGGCAGAAGACGAGGAAGACGATGAGATTGATGATGAAGAAGAAGAGGAGGAGGACCCGGAGGAGGAGCCAGAGGTCGAGGAGAGAATCGACAGAATCATGAGTCAGAATCCAGCATTCGATGCCGAAACTCGTCGATTCTCGATTCCAAACTCTCGTCACTACTTCCAGCTGGAATTTGGAAAAGACAGCAATGGTATTCTCAATGCTTTCATCATCACCAAGAAATCGGATCGTTGAGTGTCGCATTCTTCCAATTTTTATTTTTGTTGATTGTTATAAACTGTTTCTGTTGTTATTTTCTGCATTATGAGTCTTTCAAAAAGCACGGTTAAAATCCAATATAGTTTTTTCCTTCACTATCGATTTACCAGACTCGCGAACTGCGATCTACCGACATCGGCCGATCGGAAGGGTTGACTCCGAGGAAAAGGGGCGGAGCGTCAGCGACTTTGCAAGCTGCGCGCGCTTCTCGAGCTGGAATTTTCTCTTCCATTACTGTAAAAAAGTGCGCGTAGCTTGCAAGTCCCGCCTTTTTTTCTCGAAAACAGCGGGATCGATCTACCGGAATTTCGCAGATATTTTTCGACATTTTCGCACAATGTATTTTGTTGTCTGCGAGTTTCAACTATTTTTGTATGAGCGACCGAAAATTCATGAAAAAGAAATGTCAACATTCATTTTCGAGAGACCTGTGCAATTTCGCTCCATTGAGACGTCCGATTGCTGTAATTTTCTCTCATTGCTCATTCTCCATTCGCTGACTAATTTTCTTCAAAAATTTCATCCATCGAAACGTTTTCTCTCGTTTTCGTCTCCTTCCAAATTCGATTCGATCGATTAGAATGAGCAATGCTCCTTATCTCGTAAATTTCTTCTTCTTTTTCAGAGAATGCCCGTAATTCTATCTCAAACACCGAAAATGAACCTACTCATTCTGGATGCTGCTCTCGACAAGGAACCAGTGTTCGATGCATTCAAAAGACTTTGCAATACTCCAGGATATCGAAATATGGATTATGTAGACTTCGAGTGGAACTACTACCAGTGCTACCAGTACTACCACGGAAATCGCGTTTGGACCATTGAGAGAGGGTACATCAGAATGTAAATGCTTTTTTCGAACTTTCTCGATTTTCAGTCTGGAGAATTCGTCGCCAGTGACATTCTCCGATTTGCCGATGCACGTCCTCGAGAGAGTGGTGGGAAAATCGGATTTCCGTGATCGGTACAACTGAAGCAAACTCGCCCTATTGATAATAGTTGCATTTTTCAGTCTTCGCCTCCGAAAAGTATCCAGCGGTGTCCGTAACCTTGTGGACTCGACGGAGTGCAGTTTTGACCAACTGAAACTCTCCGATCATTACTACTCAATCGCTTTCGAGGATTCCCAAATCAAATATCATCGATCGAAAAAAAGTTGTCGTATTGAATCGTCGATGAGCGGAAAGCTGAAAACAAACATGATTCCCAAAGAGAGAATGATGACGGACGCGTTGGAAATTCTGAAGAATCCGAGGCTCAAAATTGGCTGTTTGGAAATCACAATCTATGGCTCTGTGGCGTTTACCGTATTTTCCGAGTTTCTATCCTCACTGAATGTTCAACTCGATGTTCGATCGATCGATATCCACCCGCGCCATGAGGATATCCGTCCGATTCTGGAGTTTGTGAAGCCGGGATGTTTGGAAGAAATCAAGATCCACGCTTATCACTTGACATGCGATCAGTGGAATGAAATCGCAGAGACCGAGCAGTGGAAGAGGGCGAAGAGATTGGAGTGTTGCTTTTTTGAGAGATTCCAAATGGGGAAAATGCTCCATTTCAAGGAGATAGAAATAGAGGGATTCAGGTTTACCGATGCGAACCTGCTCCAAGTCAGAGATGTAAGGAATTTCCAGCCGAGATCTTGAAACTCGCTATTTTTCAGCTTCTCCTCCAATCCGATCGCCTCGAATTGTGCATTCTCGACTGCTGGATTTGGTCCGGGAGAGATTCTGAGGAGGCACTCGAGAGATTCCTGAATCGAGAACCTCTGTACAATTCTCAATCTCGTTGTTTTTCGATTCCAAATTCCAAACACTACTTCCAGTTGGAACTTGGAAGATACAACCGCGAGGGAGTCTATAGACTGACTATCAATAAAATGTTGTAAATCTGATTCTCCCTTTTTCTACCTTGTTGTTGTTATTTGTTAACTTTCATAAACTGTTTTTGTTTTTCCGTATTACTTTTTTCGAAAACGTATCAGAGAAAAAATGACCCAACAAATCGAGTGGCTTCAGCTGAAATGAAACACGAGAGGAAGTAAATTTCAAGTAGAACTGAAAATTTTATCGATTTTGTGAACGTTTTCAGCATTTTTCTAGACTTTTCGTGCAGAAAAAACAACGAAAATTCAAAAAATTCCTCGAACTTTATGGAAAAAAGTTTGAGGACTGCGGTAGATTTAAAGGCGCATGAGAGTTCCAACGGGCTGAGATCGGTTTTTCGGTTGAAAATGAATATGATCTTAAATCAAATGTTTTTGCTAAAAATTTGATTTCCAAAATCCTTTTTTTTTGTCCAGCAAAATGTGTGAAAAATCGACTGTAAAGTTTACAGTGTAAACAGCAAATTCATAATACAAATTCGCAGTCTGTTGGAACTCTTTTAAAGGCGCATGACGATACTTAAAAGGATATCTCGCCACGATTCCACATTCTTTCCGTCTGAAAAAGATGTGAAATCTTAAAACTTTTGATGGCGCACATTTTTCAGACCGAAAAAATGTCTAATCGCGGCGAGATATCCTTTTAAGTAACGTCATGCGCCTTTAAAAGAGTGCCAACAGACTGCGAATTTATCATAATCAAATTCTTACGGTCAACCATTCCGACACAGTGTTCGCGTACATGACATCGAATCTTACGCGCAAAACGTATAAAGGATTTTTCGCCAATTTATTCGTCGTTTTTCAGCCAAAAAAAAATTTCCAAAGATCTGTCTCAAAATTTATGAATCCAAGTTCTTACTGTATTTATACTTTTTTTGTAGTTTTTTTCATCTAATAATTCGTCTATTTAAGCTTGAAAATTTTCAATGTTTTTTCGCCTCTCAAAATTAATTTTACCAGGGAAGCTCTCGTTTCACTTTCTATCTCCGCGAATCGCAAATTTTCGTTTTGAAAAACCTGCGAAATCGCGCTCCGTTGAGACGCATTGATATTGTAATTTCTGATTGCTCATTTTCAATTCCATGACAAAATTTTCGAAGAATGTCCGGCCAATGACGGTTTTTGTCGAGTTCTCTTGTCTTTTCCTATATTTTGAGTCTAAAATTCGAAGTTTTCAGGCAGCATTACTATTTCCCCTCTTTCAACGAAAAGGGGCGGAGCGTCAGCAGCGCGCGCTTTTTCGAGCTGGATTTTTCTCTTCCATTACTGTAAAAAAGTGCGCGTAGCTTGCAAGTCCCGCCCTTTTTCCTCGAAAACTTCGGGGTGTCGATCTACCGGAATTTCGCAGACACTTTTCGACATTTTCGCACAATGTATATTGTTGTCTGCTAGTCTCAACTATTTTTGTATGAGCGACGAAATTTTCATGAAAAAGGAATGTCGAGTTTCATCTTCGAGAAACCTGCGCAGTTGCGCTCCATTGAGACACCCAATTGATGTAATTCTCTCTCATTGCTCATTCTCAATTCGCTGACTAATTTCCTTCAAAAATCTCATCCATCGAAATGCTTTTTTCTCATTTCCTTTCCCTTCGAAATTCAATTCGATCGATTAGAATGAGCAAATCTCCTTATCTCGTAAATTTCTCCATTTTTTTCAGAGGATGCCCAAAAATCTCTCCCAAGCACCGAATATGAACCAACTCATTCTCGACGCAGCTCTCAACAAGGAACCGGTGTTCGATGCATTCAAAAGACTCTGCAAAACTCGAGGAAATCGAAATATGGATTATGTGGATTTCGAGAGGAAATACTACCAGTTCTACCAGCACTACCACGGAAATCGCGAATTGAGCATTGAGAGAGGGTATATCCAAATGCGAATGCGCTCTAATCCAACTTTCTCGATTTTCAGTCCGGAGAGTTCGTCGCCAGTGACATTCTCCGATTTGCCGATGCACGTCCTCGAGAGAGTGGTGGAGAAATCGGATTTCCGTGATCGGTATGAACGCTGCAAACTCGCTCCATTGAAACCAGTTCTATTTTTCAGGCTCCGCCTCCGAAAAGTGTCTCGCGGTGTCCGCAACCTGGTCGACTCGACGGAAGGCAATTGTGACCGACTGACACTGTCCGATCATTACTACGCAATCGCTTTCGAGAATTCCGAGATCAAATATTATCGATTGAAAAGAAGTTGTCGTATTCAATCGTCGATCGGTGGAAAGCTGAAAACGAACATGATCCCCAAAGAGAGAATGATGACGGACGCTTTGGAAATTCTGAAGAATCCGAGACTCAAAATTGACTGTTTGGAAATCACGATCTATCGCTCTGTGGCGTTTACCGTATTTCCGGAGTTTCTAAACGCACTGAAGATTCAACTCGATGTTCGATCGATCGATATCCACCCACAACAGGAGGATATCCGTCCGATTCTGGAGTTGGTGAAGCCGGGATGTTTGGAAGAAATCAAGTTCCGCGCTTTTCACTTGACAGGCGATCTGTTGATGGAAATCGGAGAGACCGAGCAGTGGAAGAGGGCGAAGAAACTGAAGTGTAGCTTTTTTGAGAGATTCCAAAGCGAGAAGATGCTCCATTTCAAGGAGATCATTGTCGAGCATTTCAACTTCATCGATGAGAATCTGGTCCAAGTCAAAAATGTAAGTGATTCCCAATTCAAGACCTTGCAACTCGCTATTTTTCAGCTTCTCCTCAAGTCCGATCACATCGAATCGTGCATTCTCGACTGCTGGATTTGGTCCGTGAGAGATTCTGAGGAGGCACTCGAGAGATTCCTGAATCGAGACCCTTTGTACAATTCACAATCTCGTCGTTTTTCGATTCCAAACGCTCGCCACTATTTTCAATTGGATTTTAACAGAGAACATGTCAATGGACTGACCATCACTAAAACTTTCAAAATCTGATTCTTCCTTTTTCTACTTTGTTGTTGTTACCTGTTAACTTTTATAAACCGCTTTTGGGATCCCGTATTTTTTTTCAGAGAAAAATGGCGCAACGAATTGAGTGGTTTCAGTTGAAAAGTAACACGAGAAGATGTAGATTTCAAGTAGAACTGGACATTTCATCGATTTTGAGAACGTTTTCAGCATTTTTCTAGATTTTTTGCGCAGAAAGAGCGACGAAAATCCGAGAAATTCGGTTGGAAAATGAATGAAACAAT
>LR544108.1:0-80284 GCA_900536305.3 Caenorhabditis sp. 40 LS-2015
CGGAGAGGACGTTCTAATTTTAGAGATAGTTTAGAAGAAGGGGGCGGGGAGTAGACTGCGGAGCAGTATTCAAGGATCGGAAGAACATAGGTTTTAAAAAGAGCTGCATAAAAGAGTGGGTTGGTGGAACGAAAGGATCTAAGTAGCTGGTGAGATCGGAGCGTAGCAAGGGCGATTTTCTTGAGAATGTGTTGTTCGAATTTGAGGAGAGGGTCGGTGGTGAGGCCAAGATCTCGGACGTGGGAGGAGGGAAGAATAGATGAGCCGTCGATAGTATAAGTATGATTGGGGTTTTGGGGGCCTAATTGTAGTAGTGAAGTTTTAGAAGTGGCCAGAGGGAGAGAGTTCTGAACGGACCAGGAAAGAATAATGTCAATGGATTTTTGAATGTTGGAGGGGGAATTATGGAAAATTCTTATATCATCGGCAAAGACAGAAAAATGGATGGAGGGAGGAAGAGAGAATAAAAGGTCGTTGAGAAAAACTAGAAAGAGTAAAGGACCGGAGACCGATCCTTGTGGGACACCGGATGGAATTAGGGAGCGAGTGGGATCAATGTGAGAGTTGATTTTTACCGAGAAGGTCCGATTGGAAAGAAAGTCTTTAAACCAGGAGCAGAAGGGTGTGGGAATCCCAAAGGCGGCAAGCTTATCAAGTAACCGAGCGGAAGTCCAGTCAAATTTTCAAGTTCTCATGTGCTGAATCTCAAAAATCTTCAAAAACTGGGAAACCCGCCGATTTGAAACTCACGAAACCCTCGCATTCGAAACCCAACAACAAATCCCTTTCATGCTCTCCGAGTCTCTCTATGTCTTAATATGCACTTTTGAATCATAGCTTCCCCCGCGGTCCCCCTACTAACACGATGTCCAAGTAGTAGTGTACTCTCTCTCTCAAAAGCATTTCCGTCTCGTTCTCTGCGTCTCTCTAGTTGCAACGCTCTTTTTCTTGCTCTTTTCACTTTTTTTTTTCATATATCTTCTTCTTCTCTCTGGGCGGCTCTCTGTCGAGAGCTTCCTCCCGCCATCATCTTGAACTCTGCATTGATACACTTATTAGCTCTTTTTAGAAGAATTTGGCCTACTTTTGATCTACTTTTGGCGCCGAAAAGCCATCCGTTTTTTTTCTTTCATTCCCACGCATTCTCAAGTTCTTCTTTTGTCTTTGGGTCTATTCAGAATTTCTCTCTCTCTCTTTCATTTTTTTGGGCGAGGAAAAAATTCTTTCAATTGTGAATTCAATGGGAGAGGGGAATTCGGGAATTCAGGAATTCAGAATTCACAATGAGGGCGGGTTTTTTCTCTCGCAGATAGTTTTTTTTACAGCCGATTTTTTGGTTCTTTGATGAAATGGAAAATGATGATACGAGGTGATGGGAATTTTTCGTTTGTTTTTCTTGGTTTCCAGAGTGTCGTCTCGAAAAGTCTCGAGAATCTGATTTTTAGAGTCTCGAGATTTCTCGTTTTTTGAGACTTGAGATTTATCGAGATTTCTCGTAATCGGAGTCTCGAGATTTTCCGTTTTCTAAGTCTCGAGATTTCTCGTTTCCCGAGTCTCGAAATTTCTCGTTTCCCAAGTCTCGAGATTTCTAATTTTTCAAGTCACTAGATTTCTCATTTTTCGAGTCTCTAAATTTCTCGTTTTCCAAGTTTCGAATCTATTTTTTATAATCTCGAGATTTCTCGTTATCCGATTCTCGGGATTTTTGGAGATTCTTCAAAAAAAAAAAACAACGACACTCCGCAAATCCCGCTATAAGCCCCGCCCTTTGTACCAGAGTTACAAAAACGGCGGGGTTTAGAGCAAGAGATCATGCGATATTCACAATATTTCTTTGTCTTTCCTACCATTATCTGTCAATTTTCCTGAGGGGTTTTCGAAAATTCCCAGGAGATTCAAATTGCTTTTTTTTTCTTTTTTCTGTGTGTTTTCCTATCACCATGACAATATCGAAAGTGGTCTTCTTTTTGCTTCCTTTTTTTTGCTCTTTTTTAGATAGAATTTCCAGCAGATAATGGTTTATTCTAGAACTGCATTAAAATTTCAGAAAAGTTTCTAGTTTTTGGAGAAATCCGGCCCTGAATCGTCCAAAAATCTGAATTTCCACTGACATTTTCACAGAATTGAAAAATTAAAAATTTCCCAAACGATCTGGCTAACATTGAATGAAAGACTCTAGACATTCCGAATTCACTGAAAATGTCAACCACCACAGCATTTTCAAATTTCCCTCCGTTTCGAGGTGGCCTCTGAAACACACTTGCCTCTCCCGGAAACCTGAGATAATACGCGTTGGCGTTATGTGTTGTACATAGTTTTTTTTTTCCGTGTTACACTCAAACATACACATAACCTTACTTCTCTTCCTTCAAACTTTTCGTCGTCATCGTCAGCGCGCCCGTGTATTCCGGATGTGTGTGTTTGAGGAGAGAGGACCCATGGCTCCTGGAGCCAAATAGGAAGAGAGAAGAGAATGTTATGTTCGCATCATTTCACATCTTCTCTGCAATCGGAAGGTTAAGGTTCTCCTGATTTTTGTTCCTTTTGCATTTTGAGATGTTTCAAAAAAATATATGTGAGAAACCTCGCTCTGCAAAACATTTCGAACACAGCATCTCACTGCACGATATTGTAGTACTGAAGGCCAAATCTCGATACTTCAAATCATGGTCAGACCCCAAACGGTAAGGGTATGGTTCCAAGTCTCTCCAGAACTAGTATAGTTCAATTTCTGAAAAAGTATGTTCCAATCACCCGATTTTTATAAAACTTGGTGAGTGTATCAAGCAACTCTAGATCTTCATTTTTGTAGTTGATGACTTTTTACGAAAACTGCTGTGAAGTCAGTTATGTCGCGTTCAAAATCATTTTCAAAAATTGGAAGTTGGCACCAAGTTTTGATGTCGCGTGTAACTCACTTCACAGCAGTTTTCGTAAAAAGTTGTCAAGTACAAAAATGTAGATCTAGAGTAGCTTGTTACATTCACCAAATCTTATAGAAATCGAGTAATTGGAACATACTTTTTCAACTGCTCAAAGTTGACCGATTTGCACTGAAAATCACCAAAAGGGATAGAATTATGGCCAGCACTGTATATGGAACGGATGAGTTTTTCACACATATCGGATCTCAGGTTTCAAATCTTCCGACCCTTGGAAATTCTTTCCCCTGCAAAAATTTCTCAAAACATTCTTCTTCTCCCGATTCTTGTCCATTGATTTTTGCTGTCACTTTCCCAGGCAACCATTCTTTGTTGATACATTTTTTTCAACAAGAATTTTCTCTTTTTGCTACACAATCCCAATCTCCCTATTTTACACAGTTTTCTTCTATTTTAGATGCCGATTTCGAAGCTCCAAACGACTCAGACATGCCCCTTCATTAACTAATTCCATTAGGCAAACGAACCTTTTCTGGCACCCCAAAATTTTCATCACCCCTCTTCTTTTTTTTCGAGGGGAAACCAAATTCATTTGCATTTTTAATAGATAATGTGTTGGAATGGAAAAGAAATTTGTTCCTGTTTTTTTTTCTCTAGCCACAGTACAGTGCTGGCCAAACGTTAATGAACTTTGGTGGTTTTCAGTGGCAATCGGTCAAATTTGAGCAGTTGAAAAAGTATGTTCCAATTACTCGATTTCTATGAAACGTGGTGAATGTATCAAGCAACTTCGGATTTTCATTTTTGCAGTTGACAACTTCTCTGGAAATTCGCTCCCCCGTAAGTTATAGCGCGTAAATTGAAAGATGTCCGAAAATTGAGGTCGCGTCACTATTTGCTTCATAGCTCTCTTGGCAATGATTCTCCAAAAAAGTTATCACCTACCAAAATGAAGACCAAAAGATGATTTATACACTCACATGATTTCGAAAAAATTCGAACGATTGAAAGTCATTTTGAATCATCCAAAGTTGACCGCTTTCAACCATAAGTAGTCGGAATTTAAAAGTTTCGAACATTGACTTTCAAAAACTGCCTGGCACTAAAAACTGCCAGGGTATTTCTCGAAATCTCATTTGTCTGTTGATACCCATTATGCTCTCACTATCAGTTTGCATTTCCCATTCTCCTGCTCCTCCTCCGAAGAAAACGAAAATTAAGTCGTCAGAATAACTAAACATGACATAAATTGGCTCTCCTCGGCTTTTCAGGAATTTAGTACCTCACATTCGTCATTCCCGTTTGTAGGGTTCTGTTTTGTGACTGACTTGAGTTTTTTAAAAGGCTCCTAGTCTTAGCACTGACTTTTTCTCAGATAATTTAATCTTTTAGATTGCTGATCTAACTTCTGTCGAGTTTTGAAGCCGTTTTCAGTTTTTGGGATAATTTTAAAGCCAACCCAAACGAGGACCAGGTTTCTTTTCAAATGCATTGCGTCCGCGAATCGTCTGAAAAAACTACCGCGACTCCTGTAGCACATATAATAAGAGCGCCGCCACTTTTGGTCAACTGATCAAAAGTTAATAATAAACAGAGGAACATTTTGTTTGTTGACCACTTTTTCATAACTGTCACAGAAACCGCGATAAATTTGATCAAAGAGAAGCGTACAGGGATGTTCAGAAAGGAATTCGGAATTCCGAAAATGTTGCGTATTTTCGGATTCAACTTCCGAGCGGAACATTCCCAAAGCTTCTTTCCGGAATGTCCCGTTGAAATTCTCCAATATATGTCCGGATAGATTCCTAGCCAATGAAAATTCAATTCCGAAATTCAGAATTTTGAATCTTGAAATATTCCGAAATCTAGAACTTCTGATGTTCCAATTTTCCGAAATTCCAGAATTCTAGAATCGGAATTTTTATTAATTTCAATAAATACCGAAAAGGCCTTTCCTGGAGGGATGTCGTTATATTACAGAAATTACCGTAGCATATAATCGTTTTTCTTGGGATTCCTCCTTACACTTGTCATTGATCTTGCGCAGATTCTAGATTCCCTACGCTCTCGAGAAGGTTCTAAAGATCTCTTCTCTGACGTAGCATTTCTATTCTCTCTCTCTCCAAGTTTCGAACTCCCACCAACACACCAATCCAATTGGAGCTTCTGGGTAACCGGATACCGCCGTTTCTCGCCCCGGTTTTTTCCTTCTTCTTCTTAAACTCTTGTCCTTCGCGTCGTCGTGTCCGAAAGTGTCTCGAAAGTCGTGTGAAATGAGTTTCTTCTTCTTCTTCTTCTATTTTCTTCTCTCTTCTTATTCACCATCTTCTTTTTCTTCTTCAATTCCCCCCTCCTTCGTTTTTTTTTCTGCGTCATTTGCTCCTTCATTCCATTTGATGTGCTCTCTCTCTCTCTCTCTCTGTGAAGATTGCCCCCTTGCCTCTAAAAGAGTCTCTAAAAAGGAAGACATCTTGTTTTTTTTCCAGACCTACATTAGATGGGCACACATTTACATTCATTTTCGCCAATTTTTAAGGCAAATAATGTTCAGCTCCGCCCACTTTTTTGACCATAACTCAGTGGCCAATGGACCGATTTTTGTGAAAATTATACCGTTCGATAGGAAATTCTCTGGTGGTAATTTCCATATCCAAATTCGTATTAGATTTTGATTTTAACGCCGTCTGAAAGTCTTCAGAAGCCTGCTCATGAGGGAGTGAGATACTGAACGAGCCATAACTAGACTGTCTGTGAACCGATTTCCGTCAACAATATCTGTATCGATAGGGAATTTTGCCTCGATTCGTCTCAAATTTTAGAAATTTTCAGATTCAGATTTGGACGTCTTCTGAAGTTTCATGAAGTCGTGGAGGCATATATTTTCTCCTCCTCAGTTTTCACTTTCCAAACTTCTCTCCTTTTTCTTTACCACATCTAAAAGATTCTCTGAATTACCCTCCTTTTTTTTACCCTCCCCCCTCTAGCTCCTTTTTTTACCAATTCTCCCAATTACCCTGAATTTCTAAACCCTCGTCTTGTGAAAATCTCAATTTCTTCTCTATTCAGAAACAATGACAGAAGTGCTCACCGAGGAACGATATCTACGCGATATCACCACATTTGCCAACAGCTCCAGGGGCGATGTGTGGACGTTGAATAAGGTGAGAAAGTTGTTCAAATTTTCTGGAGCTTCAGAATCCCCTACAACCCCGTAGTGTCCTCTAGATTCCTCCACGGCCGTTGAGAGTTCTTTAGAAACCTACAGAACACTTCCAAATCTTCCAGAAGCTTCCAGAACCTTCACTATCCTTCCGAATTCTTCAGATTTCTTGAAGATTCTCTCCCAAGTCACAAATTTTTCTAAACGCCTCCGTCAGCATTCAGATCCTTTTAAAACCATCCAAGAGCCTCCAGAATCCATCATAACCTCTACACTTTTCCAGACACCATTCGGAATCACCGCCAAGCAGTCGGCGATTTGTCGATTCGATTCCGATCAGGTCATCAATCGGCAAGCTCAATTTCAGTACAATCGAAAGTTGGCGCGACTCGAGTTATGGTTCATGTTTTATTGTCGGAGTGAGTTGTTTTTGTTTTCGATTTCGAACCATTTTGGTGGCTAAAAATTTCAAGAGAACTTGATTTCTAACAAAGAGACATGAACCTAATCTAACAAGGTTCCATGAGTTCTTGGGGTTGAACTTTTTCTCATAATCTGGGTCAAGGTAAAACCGATTCTAGAGATTCAGAATCTGGAATAAAAATCCGCAAAATGTTCACGTAATTCGAGTTATGACCTCGCAAAGTAGAATCCTTTAACGATATTTGACGTGAAATTTCATCAACCCAAAAATCTCTCCGATATCACTATAGGATTCTACTTTGCAAGGTCATAACACGAATCACGTGAACGTCTATCAAATTTTTGTTTCAGATTCTGAATCTCTAGGATCGATTTCACGTTGACCCAGGTTATAAGAAAAGTTCAACCCAAGAACTTATACAACCTTGTCTCGGCTGACTTCTGAGAAGAGGTATGGTCTAGAAACCTCCAAGTCTCAAATTCCTGAATCTTTTGATCGTTAGACTATTCGTACCAAGGAGCTTTCATCCCTTTTACCAAACCAAAGTTTTTAATTTCCTCCAGACGGCCGCCCACTTCGAGTCCGAGAGATCGCGGAGATCCTTGGCACAAAGCCAGAGGAAAACGACGCGATCGTCATTGAGTTGTCGACCCATCCGACGTTGGGAATACCCTACTACAAGTTGTATAAGAATCCGGATGACTCGGGAGATCCGATGGGAGGACCTGTGCCACACGCGGAGAATTATGTGGAGAGGTGAGAGAGAGAGAGAGGAAGAGTGGTTAGAGGATTTTGGAATTTCAGGATTCTGAGGATTCGGAGATTTTGAGATTCTGATATTTCAGGATTCTGAGGATTTTGAGGATTCAGAGATTCTGAAATTCTGAGACTATGGGCGTCTGAGATTTTAAGATTCTGAGATTCTAAGGATTCTGAGACTAGGGATTCTGAGGGTTCTGTGATTCTGATAGTGAAATTCTGAGGATTCAGAGATTCTGAAAATTTTTCGAAAGATTCTTCACTCCATTGTGGAGTTTTGAGTTTACAGAGACCATTAACGGTTAAGATTTTTCAAGATTTTGTATTTTCATGAATTTTGCGTTGCCTGAAATTCTGAGCTTCTCATGAATTCTGAATTCTCCTACATTTTGATTCTCCGTGGATTCTGTAAAACTCCGTTCTTTGAATTTCTAGGGTTTCTGAATTTTCACAGTGTCTTAATAATTTAGATTCTAAATTGCTATGAAATCACTAGGATCTAAATCTACGAAAACCTTGAAAAGTCACGGTCCTCGATAGTTCAGAAAATTCAAATCTCTGAAATCTTCTAGATTCTTCAGTTTTAACCTTTCCCATTCTTACATTTTTAGAACTCATAAAACTCTGAACATCATCTCGATTCTTGAATTCTGAGATTCTGAGATTCTGAAGTTGTAAAACTCCAGAATTGGCTTCCCTAGTCTTGAAAGAACGGCACTAGTATTTCCTGAACCAAAATTCCAAACGGCTTCCCAAATTCTCAAAAAACAATCTCTCAATTTCTCCAGATGGATCAGCGCATTCGGCGCCGAAGCAGGTCTCGTTCCCAACCTCCCAAAAGGATCCTACTCGGAATGCAATTCTTCCTGCAATCAGTCGACCACAAGTACCGAGGACTCTTGAGAAAATAGATATGATTTATGGGTCTCTTTCCGCACTTTTGCGTTGCGGTACGACGCAAAAATGCACAGAGCCCATGTTATGTATGATTTCTACTTTTTTTTCTGTCCTAAAACAATAATAATCCAATAATACAGAGTGCCCCTTTTGATTGTAAAAACGGGTTATGATTGATAATGAAATTTGTTTTCTGGTTCTCTCTTTTTATTGGGTCGGGAATCAAAATCGAAATTTCAAATGCACTATTATTTTTGTGTAAAAATTTCTGATTTTTTACAGTTTTTCAGACAGAAAAATGATACTTTGCTCTCTCTCCCCAATTCTAATGACAAACATCAGATTGATAACAGGTTTTGAGTTTATAATCGTATTAAACATTTTCGAATTTTCAAAGTTTCAAATTTCCTAGTATTCTGACAAGTTTCTTATCACCGGGAGAAGCGCTGTCCGAATTCTGTTATCAGGTGGAGAGTGACCCCTTCGATTTTGACAGTTTTAGTCGCCGATTCGAGAGAGAGAGAGTGACCAGTGAGTCTCGATTTTGTATTTTGTGTTGGTGAGTTCTGGAAGTTTCTTTTTTTTGAGGAGTTTTAGTTTTAGCTGCTGGGATTTCAAGACTATAACATCTTTCTACAGAACCGTCCAATAGGAAATTCAATTTGACCATTTTCAGTGCAAATCGGCCAACTTTGAGCAGTTGAAAAAGCATGTTCCAATCACCCGATTTTTATGAAACTTGGTGGGTTTATCAATCAACTCTAGATCTCTATTTTTGCAGTTGAAAACTTTTTTCGAAAATCAAAATCAAGTCAATTATGTCGCGTTTAGATCGTTGGTCCGAAAAAGTTTGAAGTTTGCACCACTGAAATGTACCAAGTTTTGATGTCTGTTATACGCGACGTAACTCACTTCACAGCAAATTTCAAAAAAAGTTTTCCCCTACAAAAATGAAGACCTAGAGTTGCTTCATACATTCACCAAGTTTTAAAGAAATCGAGTGACGGGAACATACTTTTTCAACTGCTCAAAGTTGACCGGTTTGCACTGAAAATCTCACCAAAATAACTATGGCCAGCACTGTGAATTTCGAGATTTTGAAGGATTTTGATTTCTTGAAAACTCCTATGTTTTGCTCAAACTGCAAACCTCGGAATCATAGCGAAGTTTTGATTCCCTAGATTCTCGTCTACGGACAGGTTCCAAAACTCGAGCTGGATTCTGATAGCTAGTCTGATTGGATTCTGGAGAATTCTTCTCGTAAACCACCTGAGAGAGTTCTGAAGGACTCTGAAAGATTTGAGACCATTCTGAAGTATACTGGAATTTACAAACTTCAACATTTCATAATTTTGGGGAACGTAGAAGAGTTGAATTACTGGACTCTGATGTATTCTAGGGTTTTGCGATTCCAGGATCTCTTTTCATCAGAAAATCAGAATCTTAGTGTCTTAAGTTTCAGTAGCCATCAGAATCTCAGAATTCATCAGAATCTCAGAATTCATCAGAATCTCAGAATTCATCAGAATCTCAGAATTCATCAGAATCTCAAGATCTCAGAATCCCAAGATCTCAGAATCTCCTAGAATCTCAGAATCTTGGATTCTCAAAAACCCATAACAAATTCTAGACTATTCTGAAATTCTCTTTTCATAGCATTTGTTGCATTATAAAACTTTCGCTTTGCTTCTGACCCCACCCCTCTCCCCAGTCTAGACACTGGTCTCCAGCGAAAATGTTTCCATTTTCATCGAAAAAACTGTTTTTTTCTCATGCCTACCCCTTCTAACATGAAAAGACACTAAAAAACCAGAGAGAGGAAAAACTTTGATAACACAAATATTTTGTACTCTGTGGTGTTGGGTGATCGCCAGATCGTCGTATCTCTCATTGCTCCCTTTTTTTCGTTTTGTTTCGAAAAAAAACATGTGAATTTCATAGGATCTAAACTGGAATCTTTGAGCCTTTGAAACCTCTCAAAATCCTTTGATTTTTTTCTCAAAGTCCAAAAAGGTTTTGTCAATTTTCAATCAACATCAATTGAATCCATGAACATCAAAAGGGCCGCCGAAAATGTAACGGAAAGATGTTTTTGAATCGTCCTAAAAGCTTTTCTGATTGAAAACCAAAACTCCGCCCATTTTTCATGTTCAATATGTTCGGATAAAAAGAGCCTCCAAGATTACCAGGGTTTCGAAATTCTGATTTTGAAGGATTCCAAAAACTTTTGATGTGTTTCAAGCCTAAAGGATTCTGAAGTCCTCTAAAAAGATTCTAACGGATTCTGAAGAACTCCCTGAGATGATTCTGAATTATGCTGGAAAACTATAGATGATTCAAGAGTTCCTGAAGGATTTTCAAGTTCTCGGAAGATTCTGAAGGATCCCCAAACGTTGACTACTGAATTTTCATGCGGGCGGAGGATTGGGCGGGATTCTGAATGATTCTGTAGGATTCTGTTATTTTTTTGGAGGGCTCTTAAAGATTCAGAAGAATTCTGCAGGGTTCCAGATTTTGAGCCTTTTCGAAAACTTTTCGTAATCGTTTTCTGGAGATTTCTAGCGTTCAGAAGCATACCCGCATTCCCGATTTCAAAGGGTCTAGGGTTTTGTCTAAAATTCGTTTTCAATTTTCAAGCTGATTCCATTAGATTTTCAATATCAAAAAGACCGCTGGAAGGAAAACAAAATTTTAGGGAAAAATTGCGAAAAAAAGCTGTCCTTCAAACCTTTCTAAAAGCTTTTTCAATTAAAAATATTGTGATTCTTGGCCAGTCTAGAGACTCCGCCCCCTTTCTTCTAGGTGTTTTGGATAGAAAGCGACTATACCGTGATCTCCGAATGCTGAGTTTTGAGGATTTTGAGTTTTTGAGATTATGAAGGAAGTTTGAGTAGTTTGCAAAGATGCTGAAAGATTCTACAAGACTCTAAAGGATTCTTGAGGATCCACAAGAGTTCTGGACGCTGATTCCAGACTCTGAGAGTTCCGAAGGATTCTGTGGTCACCTGAAAAGTTCCAAAGTGGATTCCGAAAAAGTCTGAGCCATTCTGAAAGACTC
This sequence comes from Caenorhabditis sp. 40 LS-2015, assembly GCA_900536305.3. Classification (NCBI taxonomy): domain Eukaryota; kingdom Metazoa; phylum Nematoda; class Chromadorea; order Rhabditida; family Rhabditidae; genus Caenorhabditis; species Caenorhabditis tribulationis. Next base: position 11,181 of record LR544108.1, read on the forward strand.
GTTTTTTTCCCAAACTTTCGAATTATCGATATGAGTTTTTGAGATCTCCATTTTTTTACTAGTTCTCTTCGCCTTCTTCTCAGTTTCATTGTCTACTTTTCGATTCCTCAAAACGAGCTAGATATTGTTACCAGTACTTTGACTGAACATCTTCCCATGCTCTCCTCTATAGATAGTATTATGATGTGATGACATCTTATCTTGACATTTGTCCAGAGATTGGCTCTTCTAGATTGTTCTGTTTCCCCGGGATAAGATAATAGAGCTATAGATAAGAAAAGTTTTCGTATAAAAACCTGGGCCATGTCACACAAAAATTTCAAAAGTTTTCCCCTAGACCTCCACAGAAATTAGTACCTTTTGTACCTCCTCCATCTCTATTCCTATTCTTCTCCACCAAAAAGTACAGAAGAACGACACATGTTCATCTTTGCCCCCCGGGCCGACTTGCACTCTTCCCCGGGGTCTAGCGCCCCCTCTGCTTGTTCTCTCTCTCTCCTCCACGGATCGGTCACTCCACTCCGCCCCACTCTTCTTCTTCTTCTTCTCCTCAGTTCGTTCTTTCTCTCTCACCTCTTATCATCTTTTTTTGTCACTCCGAAACACACGAAAACTTGCTATCAGTTTCGAGACGCCGTTTTTGCAGCCAGTGGTCACTCTCTCTGGCAACTGTTTCTTTTTTCATAGAAAAATTGTTTTGTGAGCCCTGAAACCCTTCCTCGAAGCTCGAAGCTGACCCTGAAACCCTCGAAGACTCAGCGAACCTCAACAATGGTGTAGAATGTTCTTGAAGGATTCTAGAGCATCTTAAAAGCCATTGGATTCTAAAGGTCCTTCAGAAGTCTCCAGAATCCAAAGACTCCTTCAGAAGGATCCTTCAGAAGAATCTCGAGCACTCAAAACCATTGAAACTCAAACGAAAGTTTGAGAAAGATTCGAGGAGTCTTCCAGAATCTTTCAGACTTTTTCGAAGTTCAGTTTGGAAGTTTTCAGTGATCCACAGAATCCTTCAGAGCCTTTCAGAGTCTAGAATCAGCTTCCAGAATCCTTCACAGTCTTGTAGAATGCTTCAGAATCTTCAAAAACTTCTGAGCATCCTTTATAACCTCGAAAACCCCGAAATCATAGAAGGAGAATCTCTGGAGCATCTTTTCATTCAAAAACCTAGGAAAAAGGGGCGGAGTTTAGTGGGTTTTTTGACAGTCTTGGTTCGTAGTCATACCCTTTACTAAACTAGGCTAAGGAAACCTCGAAAATGGGTTTTCTATTTCAAAAAATGCAATTCTTCTCTAAAAGCTTTTTCAAATTAATTTTTGCTCTGTGAGTTCTTTACAGTATAGGACTAGACTTCCCTCCAAACATTAGAAAATTATGATCTACAATGGTCTAAAAACTCGGCGCGAAAGCAACTCCTATTCTCTCGAATTTCTTTCCTCTGGCTCATTTGAAAAAGCCCGCCAAAAGTTCAAATTCAAAAAATGCACTTTTATAACTCGTTTCAACTCTTCATTATCGCGAAAAAATTCGACTTAAAACAGGCCAAAGGCCTCCAGACACACACACAAAGTAAACATCACATGTTTTTCTCATTCCTCCGTTCTTTTTTATTCTCTTTTTTTTCTCCCCAAAACAACATCCCTCTTTTTCTCTGATTCTCTCTCTCTCTCTCTCTGCACTCTCTCTTCTGCGCGATCCCATTTTCCGAAAGAGTTCTTAAATTGTTATTAGTTTCTTTTAGATTCTTAACAATTCTACATTTTTTTTGTCTTCAAGTCTATAAGCTGGACCCTTTTCCTTACCAAGTTTTTAGAGGTTCCTCTGATTTTTTATCTACTCGAAAACTTTTCAGTTCAGACTTTCGGATTGTCAGATTCCCCCCGAACTTTTGAAATGCAGCAGCATTCTGCAGAAAAAGGGTATACATCTATTAATAGTAGTTTCTTCTGTTTTTTTTTTGGCTGGAATCCTTTGCTTTTCTCCCATTATTTCCATTCTAATTTTTCTTTCCAAATTTCAGAAGTTTCGCTTTTTTCCATATTTTTTTCCCATTTTTCTGCAAACTCTAATCGCATCCTTTTTTTCATCGCTGTTTTCGCTTGAAACTCGCTTTTTAATTTTTGCAAATTTGGGTGTGAATTTTTTGGAAAAGAGTACTTTCAGAAACAAATTCTGACCAAAAAAATTCCGCAAAAAACCTGAAATTGAGAGAAGAATACGGTACCTTAAAGGCGCAGGCCTCGAAATTTTTCGTTGGGCATTGAACAGATTCGTCTTTTTGGACGTTTTTCGGATATTTTTGACTTTAATTTCGAGAAAAGAAGAATTTTCCAAATTTTCATTTAACAGTGGCTCAAAATTCAAAAGTTTTCTGAAAATTTAGGCTAACTTTCGACAGAATTCCTCTTTTCCAAAGTCCGGAAGAGTACGGTTTTAAAGGCGCATACCAAAAATGAGCATCGGGTGTCGAAAATATCAGTTCTCTCTCATTTTTCTACTCTTTTCTGAAAGTTTTTCGCAGGTTCTTTTACCCAAATCGCCTTTTTCATTAATCCTAAGCTTTGAAATTCCGAAAATATCGAAAATTTTCTTAAAAATTACCAAATTCAACTGTTACAGGCCTGAACGAATGCATTGGGAAAGCATGAAAGCGACGTTGCACCTCGAAGACGGGTCCTCGTTCGTCGGCTCGATCTACGGAGCGACGAAGAGTGTCGTTGGTGAAATTGGTACGTCTGAAAATTGCCGAGAGCATGAAAGCTCGAAAAAAATTTTTGGAATGCGTATTTTCGCCAAAATTTGATAGAATTTGGACCTAAAAATTCAGTGGACTCAAAAATTTGAAAACCTCCAATTTCCAGTCTTCCAAACCGGCATGGTCGGCTACGTCGAGTCGCTCACCGACCCATCCTACGCCAAGCAGCTGCTCACCCTCACCTATCCGCTCATCGGAAACTACGGCGTCCCCGACACCACGATCCTCGACAAATTCGGACTTCCCGCCGAATTCGAATCGGAGCGTGTGTGGCCGGCGGCGCTGATCGTCGAGAAGCTGTGCGCCGACGGCGAGCACAGTCACTGGCAAGCCGTTCAATCGCTGTCCGAATGGTTGAGAAAAGCCGACGTTCCTTGCCTATCGGGAATCGACGTTCGACAACTGGTGAAGAAGATTCGAGAGACTGGAAGTATGAAGGCGAAGCTCGTCGTTGAATCTGACTGTGCGAAGAACTTCGATTTCGTCGATGTGAATGCGGAGAATCTCGTCGATTTCGTCTCGCGAAAAGAGCCCGCCACCTTTGGCGCCGGCGATCAGACCATTCTCGCCGTCGACTGTGGCCTGAAAAACAATCAGATTCGGTGTCTCGCGAAACGTGGATTCAAAGTTCGCGTCGTTCCCTGGAATCATCCAATCGACGAGGAACGCGACTACGACGGCCTGTTCCTTTCCAATGGTCCAGGAGACCCGGAAGTCTGCGCTCCACTCGTCGATCGCCTCGCCAAAGTGATTGCTCGAGGAGACAAGCCAATCTTTGGAATCTGTCTGGGCCATCAAGTGCTGAGCAGGGCCATCGGTGCCAAGACCTACAAGCTCAAGTACGGCAACCGTGGCCACAATCAACCGTGCACTCACTACGCCACGGGACGCTGCTACATCACGTCGCAGAATCACGGATACGCGGTGGACACGGCGACGCTGCCGGCGGACTGGAAGCCGCTGTTCACCAACGAGAACGATAAGACGAACGAGGGAATCGTGCACGCCACGAAGCCGTTCTTCAGTGTGCAGTTCCATCCGGAGCACACCGCCGGACCGACGGACTGCGAGTTCTTGTTTGATGTGTTCGCGGAGGCTGTTCGACAGGCGAAGAACGGGGTTGTCGTCAAGTGAGTTGATTTGGGAGTCTCGGGAGACCCTAAATGTCTTCGGGAGCTTTCAGAAGTCTTCAGATCCTTCTATAATCCTACAGATGTCTCTGGAAGCCCCAAGAAGCTTCCAGAAGTCTTCTGGTTCTTTCTGTGCCCTCTGGACCCCCTAAAACCCATCCAAATTTCCAGCGTCGACGCCGAGCTCACCCGTCGCATGACCTTCTCGCCCATCTACCACGCCAAAGAGCAACGCAAAGTGCTGGTGCTCGGCTCGGGAGGTCTCACCATTGGTCAAGCCGGCGAGTTCGACTATTCTGGAGCGCAGGCGTTGAAAGCATTGAGAGAAGAAGGCATTCGAACTGTGCTGATCAATCCGAACATCGCCACAGTGCAGACGTCCAAAGGGTTCGCCGATTTCACCTACTTCCTTCCGATCACCAAGGAGTACGTTACGGATGTTATTAAGGCAAGTTTGAAAACTCCACGCCATTTTCTAACCCCCTCATGACTTGCAGAAAGAACGCCCCACCGGAATCCTTTGCGGCTTCGGAGGTCAAACCGCGCTCAACTGCGCCATCGATCTCTACAAAGATGGAATTTTCGAGCAGTACGATGTCCAAGTCCTCGGAACCCAGATCACCACCATCATGAAGACCGAGGATCGCGACTTGTTCAACCAGGAGATCTCGGCCGTCGGCGAGAAAGTGGCGCCCAGCAAGGCGGCGACCACCATGGAGGGAGCCATCGAGGCCGCCGAGGAGCTGGGCTACCCCGTGCTTGTTCGAGCCGCCTACGCTCTCGGTGGTCTCGGCTCCGGATTCGCCGACAATCGCGAGGAGCTCGTGGCGATCGCGCAGCAAGCGTTGGCTCACTCGAACCAGGTCCTGGTGGATAAGAGTTTGAAGGGGTGGAAGGAGGTGGAGTACGAGGTGGTGCGAGATGCCTACGACAACTGCATCACCGTGTGCAATATGGAGAACGTGGATCCGTTGGGCATCCATACCGGAGAGAGTGTGGTCGTTGCGCCATCGCAAACGCTGTCGGATAAGGAGTACAATGCCTTGAGAACCTGCGCCATCAAAGTCATCAGACATCTGGGGATCATTGGTGAATGCAACATTCAGTACGCTCTCGACCCCAACTCCCTGACCTACTACATAATCGAGGTCAACGCTCGTCTCTCCCGATCCTCGGCTCTGGCATCCAAAGCCACCGGCTATCCGTTGGCCTACGTCGCCGCGAAGCTAGCCCTCGGACAGCATCTGCCCGTGATTCGAAACAGTGTCACCGGAACCACCACCGCCTGCTTCGAGCCGAGTCTCGACTATTGTGTGGTGAAGATTCCGCGTTGGGACTTGGGAAAGTTCGCCCGTGTCAGCACCCAAATCGGAAGCTCCATGAAGTCTGTCGGAGAGGTGATGGGAATCGGGCGATGCTTCGAGGAGGCGCTCCAAAAGGCTTTGCGGATGGTGTCGGATCACGCGGACGGATTCTCGCCGTACACGTTCAGCCGTCCGCCGACTGCCGACGATCTCGAAAAGCCGACGGATAAGAGAATGTTCGCACTGGCTCGCGGAATGTACTACGGAGACTTTGATGTGGAGAAAGTGCACTCGTTGACTGCCATCGACAGATGGTTCCTCTACCGCATGCAGAACATCGTGGACATCTACCATCGTCTGGAGAAGACCGACGTGAACACGGTGACCGCGGAGCTGTTGTTGGAGGCCAAGCAGGCGGGATTTTCGGATCGGCAGATTGCCAAGAAGATTGGAAGGTTGGTTTGTGCATCTTGCTAATATAGGCCACGCCCCTTTTGTCAGAGTTCTTTTTGGGGACATGGTCTATTTCGGCGAGTATCTCAGGAGTCAAAAACGCTACGAAAAGGTTGACAAGAGACAAAATGTAGTTCACAATGAGATCTATCGATTAGATTCCTCATTGTTCCAATCTACAGATCTCCTTAAGGCCCACATTTCATATTTTGACAGTTTTCTTGTAGCATTTTTCATTCTCACTACCTGAACCTGTGCATTTTTCCAGCAATGAGTACACTGTGCGCGAGGCGCGCATCGCCAAGGGAATCCGACCGTGCGTCAAACAGATCGACACCGTCGCCGGCGAGTGGCCCGCACAGACCAACTATCTCTACACCACGTTCAACGGTGTCGAGAATGATGTCTCGTTCAACATGAAGAACGCGGTGATGGTTCTCGGATCGGGCGTCTATCGTATCGGATCGTCCGTCGAGTTTGACTCATCGTGCGTTGGCTGCATTCGCGAGTTGAAGGCGCTCGGCTACGCGACGATCACCGTCAACTGCAATCCGGAGACCGTGTCCACGGACTACGACATGTGCGATCGTCTCTACTTTGAGGAGATCTCGTTCGAGACGGTTCTCGATGTCTACCATCTGGAGAAGCCGAAGGGAGTGATTCTGGCGTTTGGCGGACAGGCGCCGAACAACATCGCGATGAGTTTGAGCCGAGCGCAAGTCAAAATCTTCGGCACTTCTCCCAACGATATTGACAATGCCGAGGACAGATTCAAGTTCTCCAGAAAGCTAGAGTCGTTGAAGATTAGCCAACCGCAGTGGAAGAAGAGCGAGAACATGGAGGACGCGAAGAACTTCGCCGCGCAGGTCGGCTACCCGTGCCTCATCCGTCCATCGTACGTGCTGTCCGGAGCGGCGATGAATGTGGCGCACAACGCCGAAGACCTGGAGGTGTTCTTGAAACAGGCGGCCGTGGTGGCCAAGGAGCATCCGGTGGTGGTGTCCAAGTTTATCAACGAGGCGAAGGAGTTGGATGTGGACGCGGTGGCGATGAATGGAAAGCTGGTTGTCATGGCTATCAGCGAGCACATTGAGAATGCCGGTGTGCATTCGGGAGACGCGACGCTGGTGACACCGGCGCAGGATATGAACAAGCTGACGCTGGATAGAATCAAGGTAAGATCTGAAGCTTCTGGACCGCCAGGAAAACCCTTTTTCAGGACATCACCTATCGCATCGCGGAAGCCTTCAACGTCAACGGCCCGTTCAACATGCAGCTCATCGCCAAGAACAACGAGCTCAAGGTCATCGAGTGCAACTTGCGCGTCTCGCGATCCTTCCCCTTCGTCTCCAAGACGCTCGACTACGATTTCGTGGCGTTGGCCACGCGCGCCATGATGGCCGAAGACTCGCCGGCGATTCGCGCAACCATCAAGCCGACGGCAACGCTGCTCAAAGGGAAGGGACGTGTTGGTGTCAAGGTGCCCCAATTCTCGTTCTCAAGACTGGCTGGCGCCGATGTGATGTTGGGAGTCGAGATGGCGTCGACTGGAGAGGTCGCCTGCTTCGGCACGTCTCGTTGTGACGCCTACTTGAAGTCCTTGCTGTCCACGGGATTCGTGGTGCCGAAGCGAAACATCTTCATCTCGATCGGAGGATATCACGCCAAGGCCGAGATGTTGAAGTCGGTGGAGACTCTGCAGAAGCTCGGATTCGACTTGTACGGATCCAAAGGTACCGCTGACTACTTCCAATCCAACCAGATCGATGTGAAACCCGTCGATTGGCCATTCGAGGAAGGATCATCGGATGAGAAAACCGCCAGCGGCAACCGCTCCGTCGTCGAGTTCCTCGAGAACAAGGAGTTCCACCTCGTCATCAACCTCCCCATCCGAGGATCCGGCGCCTATCGTGTCTCCGCGTTCCGTACCTATGGATACAAAACCCGACGAATGGCCATTGATAATGGAATCCCACTGATCACCGACATCAAGTGCGCCAAGACCTTTGTTCAAGCCCTGGCTATGGTTGGCCGTCGCCCAACGATGAACTCGCTGGTGGATTGTGTCACTTCCAAGTGTCTCAAGAGACTTCCCGGAATGGTGGACATCCACGTGCACGTCCGCGAGCCCGGCGCAACTCACAAGGAAGACTGGGCGACGTGCTCGAAGGCTGCTCTCGCCGGAGGCATCACCACCATTCTCGCCATGCCGAACACGAATCCCCCGCTTGTCGACGCCGACTCCTTCCATCTCACCGAGCAACTCGCCAGTGCGAAGAGTGTTGTCGATTATGCATTATACATCGGAGCCACCCCGAACAATGCCCGATTCGCCGCCGAGTTCTCCGACAAGGCGGCAGCGCTGAAGATGTACCTCAACGAGACGTTCAGTACGCTCAAAATGGACAATACTTCGGATTGGACGAAGCACTTCACCGCGTTCCCTGCGAATCGCCCAATCGTTTGTCACGCCGAGAAACAAACCCTCGCCGCTGTCCTCTGCATCGCGCAGATGACGAATCGAGCTGTCCACATTGCCCATGTCGCCACCGCCGACGAGATTCAGCTCATCAAGGAGGCGAAGCTCAAGGGATGGAAGGTCACGTGTGAAGTCTGCCCACACCACTTGCTGCTCACCGAGGAAGACCTTCCCGAGGGAATCCGCGAGGTGCGTCCACGTCTGGTCCGTCCCGAAGATCGTCAAGCGCTCTGGGACAATCTGGAGTACATCGACAGCTTCGCCACGGATCACGCTCCCCATACATGGGCCGAGAAGACCGGAAAGGACGGGAAGATTCCGCCGGGATTCCCGGGCGTCGAGTACATGCTTCCGCTGCTGCTCACCGCGGTGCACGAGGGAAAACTGACGCTCAAGGATGTGACGGATCGGATGTCGGTGAATCCGAGACGGATCTTCAATCTGCCAGCACAGGATGACACGTACATCGAGGTGGATATGGCGGAGGAGTGGACGATTCCGGAGAATGGAGGACGGAGCAAGGCTGGATGGACGCCGTTCGCTGGCAGGAAGGTTTTCGGAAAAGTGCACAACGTGGTGATCAGAGGAGAGGAGGCGTTTGTGGATGGAAGGGTAAGCGCATTTCTCGGCGAAGTATAGGTCTCTCATCTTCCTCATTTCCAGATCGTCGCCACGCCCGGATTCGGAAAGAACCTCCGCCTCTACCCGCACCCCAAATCCAACGCCACTCATCAAGACGTTGACCCGGAGCTCGGCCCCTTGGAGCCTATCACCGAGAACTCGTCCGACGAGCAGAGCCCTCTGCACACGCCGCCACGAGCTCACACGCCCATCGCGTTCCCCGGAGAGTTGTTCGCCAAGAACTTCATCAGTGTCAAGAATCTCGACAAGGGACAAATCAACCGCATCTTCGAACTCGCCGATCGCTACAAGCACGACGTGGAGAAGGGCCATCCATTGACGCATGTGCTGCATGGAAAAGTGATGGTCACGTTGTTCTACGAGGTGTCCACTCGCACGTCTTGCTCGTTCCAAATCGCCATGCAGCGTCTCGGAGGATCGGTGACCGCTGTCGACTCGCAGACATCGTCGGTTCAGAAGGGAGAGACGCTGGAGGATACTGTGCAAGTGCTTGGAGGTTATGGAGATATTCTGGTGTTGAGATCCAAGGAGAATGGGGCGGCGGAGCGTGCCACGCGGGTTTGCGAGCAGCCGGTGATCAATGGTGGCGATGGGACGGGAGAGCATCCGACGCAGGCTCTGCTGGACGTCTACACGATTCGGCAAGAGATGGGAACGGTGAACGGGCTGACGATTGCGCTGGTGGGAGACTTGAAGAATGGACGGACGGTGCACTCGTTGGCCAAGCTGTTGTGTTTGTATAAGGTAGGGAATTTCGGATTTTCCGACAGAAAAAATATTCCAATTTCCAGGACATCACCCTTCACTACATCGCACCCTCCGATGAGCTTCAGATGCCGCAGGAAGTCCTCGAGTACGTCTCCGCTCAGTCGAACTTCACTCAAAAGAAGTTCTCGACGCTCGCCGAGGGCATCAGCCACGTCGACGTCGTCTATGTGACGAGAATTCAGAAGGAGCGATTCGCGACGGAAGAGGACTATCAGAAGGTCAAGGGAAGCTATGTGATCAACGCGAAGCTGTTGAACGAGGCCGCGCGCGAGGAGGACGAGGTTCAGTCGAATCTGCTGTTCCCGACGCGATCGCTTCCGATCGTCATGCACCCGCTGCCACGTGTCGATGAGATTGCTGTCGAGTTGGATCACGACGAGAGGGCCGCCTATTTCAGACAGGCCAAGAATGGAATGTACGTCCGGATGTCCATCTTGTCGCTGCTTCTGGGAAGAGCCCATCTTTAAATTTTCTTTTTTTTCTTCTTCAATTTTGTCTTCTTTATAATTTGCTTGTTTGTTCATACTGCGTATCATTTTTTGTTTTTCTCAACCTTCACTTCAAATTGCAATATATATCCCATATTACATTGTTTGTTTTCACACATTTCCCTCGATTTTTTTTCTCAATAAAAACTCCTCGAAAAGTGCTGAAAATTCGGAATCCCGCGCTTGTCCGCATTTTGTCGACAGCTCTGGTGCACGCGCCGTGTTTGCGGACCCAATGCGTTTGAATTTACGACACAGTCTTGTGAAATTTCATTCCGGCAATTTCGTTTAAAATTCTATCAAAAATCTTGATATTGATATGATTAGCGAGGAAAAGTTTCGCGAAGAATTGCGAAATTTCGTCGAGAAAATGACAGAGTGCAAGTTGAACTGGCAGTTGAAAGAGGTAGGTGAGAAAATTTGGAATTTTTTTGAAAAAAAAAATTGAAACTCTTGCAATTTGCATCGAAATCAGGGGAAAAATCAATTTCACATCTGAAAATCCCAAAAAGCAAGCCTAAAATTCAATTTTTCCAACCGAGAAAAATTCCAAAAAAATTTTTTTTTTCGAAAATTCAAAATTTTTTTCAGAACGGAAAATACGCTCGACACACTTATCTGGAGACGTTGTCGAATGGCCAGACGGTTTCTGCTGCTGTACATATTCTCTACAATTTCACATATCAAGTGCCCACTCTATGGTTTAATTACTTCGAAAATAGTGAGAGACAAAAAAGGGGGCGGAGCCTATTTCAAACCCCAAATTTTGCAGACGGCACCCCTCTCCAATTCGACACCGTCGTTCGTGAGATCCTAAAAATCGCAGAATCCGAAGAATCGGATGACTCGATTCGACAGCGAATCTCTCACTACGAGCATCCGATTCTGGGAGTACTGTACTACAATATTCATCCATGTAATACGGTGAATGTGATGAAGGAGCTCAAAACGGATAACTATTTGATCTCGTGAGTCGAAAAAATTCAAATTTCCCGCCGAAAAAAACCCAACAATTTCCTTTTCCAGATGGCTCAGCGTGTATGGACAACAAATCGGGCTGAAACTTCCGGATGCATTGAAACTTTGATAATTTTTATAATTCATGTAAAATAATAATAAGTCATAATTTAAATATCCCGTTTTCTGTTTGCCAATCACAGCGATTTCTTCTCCTCCTTGTCGATGTTTTTCCTAATTTCTCGATTTTTCGATGGCGAATCGAAAATGTCCAGAATGGAGAGCCAAAAAATGATGATGCACGCGACGATGATGTACATGATGCCGAAGCCGATGCCCTGGTCGGCGTAGCTGAAAATTTCGGTAGTTTTTGAATTTGGCGCCAAAAAGTAACTTGAAAATTTCAGACTCCGCCCGTTTTTAGGCTCGTCTGGAAAATGGGCGGAGTCTAAAACCTTCAAATTTTTCTCTCTCGTTTTCTCACCCTTTCAACCTGGCCAACCTCCCCAGCGAGGGCTCCTCGACCGCCTTCTGATAGACGACCTGTGTCCGTTCAGCGACATCCGGCCAATTGTACATCTTCGAAACTGCCTTGTGTTTTTTGACAGGATCCATTAGAAGTCCTTTTTCTCGTCGCTCAACAGCCTGGAAATTTGGAGAGGGGTTTTGAGATTTTGAGCATAGATTTTTAGTCATTTTCAGCCAAGAAACGGATCATATACCGATTCAAAACTGAAAGATGAACATGCTCAGAAACCCTCAGAATCGAATAAGTTCAAATTCACTGAAAATGCGAAAAAATGGTTCAAAATCCACCGAAAAGCGGCACAATGGGCAGAGCTGAAAAGTGGGCGGAGTCTAAAGAAATCCTTCAAAATGCACTCTAAATTTTCAAATCTAGATAAAAAATTGACTGAAAATGGTTCATAACCGAGTCAAAATCGCCGGCCTAGTTTCAGCTTGTTTTCGACGATCTCTGTGGATTTTGAACCGTTTTTTTCGCAAATCTCGAGTCTTTTCCATGAATCAGTGTCCTTTCCAGAGGCTTTCAGATCATTTTCAGACCATTTTCGCCAATTTCTACCTTCAAAAGCGCCGCCACCAAATCATCGGGAACCGGTTCCTCCAACGAGATGAATTCCTCCGCCGGAAGCACTTCGGGCACGCCTCCGACTCTCGTCGAGACGACGTGCAGTCCACAGCTGGCCGCCTCGACGATGCTCATGCAAAACGCCTCGGTCAGCGAGGTGTTGATGAAGATTTGGCCTTGATTGAGCACTTGTTTCACTTGATTGTGCGGCAGCATGCCGAGCATCAGAACGCGCTCGTGCAGATTGTGCTTCTCGCGCATCTCCTCCAACTCGATCCGCTTCGGACCGTCGCCGCCGATGATGAAGCGGACGGTCTTGTGGCGGGCGCACACCTGGGAAATCGAGAATTTTTTGATTTTTTGAGGAGAGAAAAATCGAGTTTTCAGTGGAAACTCGAAAAAGTGAGATTCACATATGGAAATTGTGAAGATTTTTGAGTAAAAACTGGAGATTTTGAGATCGAAATTTGAAAAGTCGCTAGTGAAAACTCGAGTGTTTTCTAATGAGGAATCGATAATATTCGGTGAAAACTCGATTTTTTGTGGAAATTTTGGATTTTTCGAGGAGAGCAAAATTGAAGGTTTTTGAGTGAAAACTGGAGATTTTCAGATCGAAAACTGGAGATTTTCGGTTCGAAAATTGCAAAGTCGCTAGTGAAAATCCGAGTATTTTCTGATGAAAGATCGAGAATATCGGGTGAAAATTCGGTTTTTTTGTGGAAATTTTGGATTTTTTAGTGTGAAAATTTGAAATTTTCGAAGCCAAAATTTGAAATTTTCGAAGCCAAAATTTGAAATTTTTCGGTAGAAAAAATCAGGTTTTCGAACTGAAATCGAAACTTTGATGATCAGAAATTGTGATTTTCAGGGAAAATTGGAAATTTTAAGACAATTTTTAGGTGAGAAATCGCAATCTTTCAGAGAAAATTTTGATTTTCAAGCAAAATTTTGAGATTTCTGGGGTCAAAATTGTCATTATCAGATTTGAACAATTGTGATTGAGGTTGAATGATGAATATACGAAGTCAAAAATGCCACCTTCTTCAATAGAAATTTCAGACTTTTTTGGGCCGAAATTGAGGTCTTTAGGAGGAAAAACTTGATTTCTTTGATTTTTTCATGTGTCTTTTCGCCTTATTATTGACATCAACAATAACAAAAACACGCCTTTGGCACAATCTCACACAACAAATCGGCACCCTTCCGATAAACGAGCCGTCCCAGAAAAATAATCGTCGTCGGATTGTTCCTAAACTGATTCACGTCGGGCGTGAAGAACGACGTCTCAATGGCATTGGGTATAGTCGAAACCTTGGCCGGATCCAGCTTCCCGCGCAATACAGTATTCTCTTTGGAGGTGTACGAGACGCAGATGATTTGATCCACGTTGATCAGCGAGTACTGTAGAACGAGGGTGTTCGTGAGGATCGCCGACGCGTCGGCGAATCCGAAGAGGGAGTGATCGGTGAAGACGGTTCGGAGACCCATCAGACCACCGATCATTAGGGATTCGTGCGCCAGCGCGGAAAAGGTCTGGAAAATTGTGGAAAATGGGGTGAAACTCTGGATTTTCAGCCATAAAAAGACTAGAAACACTCTTCTCACCGAGTGCCCATGAATAATCTGCACATTTTCCCTGAGGAACACCTTCCGCAGCCATGGAACACTTCCGACGATCGATGCCAACGTGGCGCCGTTGTAGGCGACAATGAAGGGAAGATAATAGACCTGGAAGATTTTCCATGTTTTTCCGATTCGAAAAAGTCCAAATTCGCCTTGGAAACTATTTTGAAAAAATTGAAAAAAAATCGAAAAATTTTTTTTTTTGGAAAACCAATTTTTCTCTAACAAATTCATACTCATTAGAATCAACATAACTTCCTGAGCATTTTGCACTAAATTTCAACATTTTTCGTTCACTCTAACCTTCAATCCATTCGAAAGAAACCGAACACCCTTTCGGTCTCCATAACCATGGGTTATCACCACAACTCGATGACCCAAATTGATCAGACACTGTGCCAGGAAGTAGATGTGCGTCTCCACACCGCCCGCATTCGGACAGAAGAAATCTGAGACGAGTCTGAAAATTTTTGTTTTCTCATCTTTTTTCTTCATGGTTTTGAAGGTTTTCAAGACTTACGCGATGCTATAGGGTCCGATTTTTTGTGTCATGTCATTGATTATCTTTTTAGAAAGAATATTTGACCCGATTCAAGCAAAATATAGAAGTTTTCAGCTCAAAAAAGAGAGAAAGCGTGGAAAAATTGAGCTCGAAAATGCAAACACGCTCCATCGAAGCAGGAGGAAAACTGGAGGGAAAGTTCAATTTTCGAACTTTTCGAGTTTTCAGAAAATTTCAGGAAATTTTCAGCGAATTTTGAAGATTTCAGGCTCAAAACTGTCAAAAAGTATGTAACTGTTTGGTTAAATTAATTTTCAACTCGAAATTTGCAACATACTATTTTTCTTCCGCTTTTTTGCAGTTTTCCAGCGATTCTGACCGTTTTTCATGGTTTTGAGCATTTTTTTTTACAAATTATTATTAATTTCAAAAGTTCTAATTGCTTGTGATTGTTATTAAATGCTTTTCAACTTGAAAAGCCAGGAAATTTTTGCAAAATCCGAATTTTCTCTCTCGAATTTGCAAACGCGCTCCACCGCACCCTCTTTCTATCACCCTTTTCTTCGATTTTCTGAGCAATTTCACAACACTTCTCTTCAAAATTTATCGATTCTCTCCACTTTTTTTTCCTGTCGGCTCAAAGAAGACCCCTTTTTCTTTCAGAATCCATAAAAAACTGACACAAAGTCATCTGAATGACACCGCCCGCTTCAAGTTTCAAAAAAGGTGCCAAAGAGCCGCCGCTGACCGCCGTGGTTATTCTGGATGTGTTCGATCAGCGCTTCGCACCGATTCAGGAGTCATATCCGTGCTTTGTGAGTGTTTTTGAAGCTAAAAAAAAGAAAAAAGGTCAAAATGGATGGTTGTTTTGTTTAAGGCCAACAATTGGATTTCGAGCTGTAATTTTCATTCAAAATTACTTCAAATTCTAATTTTCAGGGCACAATCCCTGTCTGCAATGTTCCGGCTGTGAACTTTGTCTTGTCGTGGTTGCTGCGAACCGAGGTGAAAAATGTGATGCTCGTCGTGAGTGGACTCAACGCCCAGCACGCTGAAAACGTTCAGAAGTGAGTTTTTTTCTTCAAAATCCTTGCAAAACTGATATTTCATCAAGAAAATTTCAGAGAATGGAAGCTGGCGTTCACCGAGTTCAATGTGATCGCTTGTGACGGGGTGAGCAGTGTTGGTGACTGTATGAGAGAGCTCGTCAATCGGGAATTGATTCAAGGTAATCTAAAGAAGAGAGATGCTTGAAGATTCTGGAGGCTCCTGAGAAACGTAGAATGATTTTGGCGGGGCCTGAAAGATTCTGGAAGATTCGGAAGGGTTCAGAGGAAATTTGAAGGATCTCAGAGGATTCTGACAGATTTCGGAGTAGCCAGAAAGCTCTGGCAGGATGCTAATAGCTTCAAATGGCATTTGACTGGTTCGGACGGAGCCAGAAAGATCCAAAGACGTCCTCGGAAGATTCTGAAAGTTCATATAGATTTTCGAGAATTTCGTATGATTTCCGAAGATTCTGAGGAGTTCTGGAGCATTTTGGACGAATTCGAAGGGTCCATGAGGGCCCCAGAAGGAATCTGAGGGATTATGAAGGGTCCAGAAGACGTTACAAGGATCTAGGCTCAAAAACAAATTTTCCAGGCGACTTCTTGCTCATCTCCAACCCCACCGCCGTCGTCTCCACCTCGCTAGCCCCGCAAATCGAATCGTTCCGCAAACGGCGAAGAGAGAACCAGGACAACGTGATGACACTTCTCTACAGCAATCGCGAGAATCCGGAGAACTCGCTGCTCGGCGTCAACTGGGAGACCCAAAAGCTGATGCTCTACCCGGCGGCCAACGCGTTGAATCAGCTGAAAGCCGAGAAGTACCATTTCTACGAGGGCTGCGACATTCGCAAGGACTTGACCGCCACAGGCATCGCGTTTTGCAGCCGAATGATCGCCACACAGTTCAGCGATAACTTTGATTTCACGGGAATCGACGACGTCGTCCGAGAGATTCTCTCCAAGGACGACATTCTGGGAATGAGCGTTCACATCGAGGTGTTGACGCCCAAGGAGAGAGCCTTCTGTGCTTAGTGAGCAGCTTTGAATGGGCTGGAAAATCTTGACCGCTTTTTTTCAGCGACTACGAATCCCTGATCCTCCTCAACACACTGATGCTCGAGCGGTGGTTCTATCCACTGGTTCCCGAGAGATCTGTAAGCCCTTTTTCCGATCTTGAACCACCTTCAATTGTGGATAAGTATTTCCAGGATCCCTCTCGCTACATCACGGCGAATCCACGGAATTTGTATCTGGAAGAAGACGGCAGCGAGATTTGCCTGAAGGCTAATACGTGGATGTGAGTGTTTCGAGACAAGAACGACTGAAATTTGAGGAAAATTTGAATAAAATCGATGCAATTTTGTCAGATAGATCTTAAAACTATGTTTCACAGCTCAGAAATGTTCACTATTTGCTCAAAATGACTCAAATTCAACTGGAAAACATCAGAATTAGTGACAACAGGATTTTGAGCCAGCGTCATCTCTACTGTGCTCGAAATGACGCCAAAAAGTCGATGAACTTACTCAGCGCGTGCTTGAATCAAATGTAGTCTAGAATCGTCCAATTTCGTCCTGATATGATCGAAATTTGGTTCAAAACTACACAAACTTCTTCTAAAATGACTTTTTTCCACTCGAAATTGTTCGAATTGAGCTCTAAATGACTAAAAATGAGCCAAAAACCTCACAGCTACACACCTCAACTTTCGTTCAATTTCCAGCCTCGGCGATCAATGCTTCACCACGTCCCTCGGCCTGAAGACGAAAATCTCGCACGAAGCACGGATCCGAAACTCGTGCATCGGATCGCGCACGGAGATCGCGCGAAACTCGCAAATCTCGTTCTCGATCATCGGAAAGAACTGCAAAATCGGGGAGAACTGTCACATCGAGTACGCCTTCATCGGAGACGACGTCACGATTCCCGACGGTGCTCGGATTCCCAGAGAGACAATCATCGGAAACGGAGTGCTCTATTCGAAGGAGATGCCGACGGGGTTGACGAATCTGGTGGTGTTGAAGAGTGCGCTGAATGAGGAGAAGTTCGATAAGCTGAGCTCCAGTGCGTTGGGGAGTGTCTTCGTGGCGAAATTCCGTCACGGAGGACCGTTCTGGAGACGGGCGGTCGATGGAAAGACGAATTTCGCGGTGGACGACGACGGATCGGATTCATCTTCGTCCACGGGTTCAGACGATGAGGACGATGGCCTTGACGATAGCACTCGGCAGTTCCACGATGAGGTGCTGGAGTCGATGGAGAAGATTCTGGAGTCGGCGAATCAGCAGATGGCCAATCTGATTCTGGAGATCAACTCGTCCAAGTTGGCGTGCAATGTGACGATGGACGATGTGGCGAAGAATGTGTTCGCCGCGTTTCTGGAGCTACCGCATAATGTAGAGTTGAAGGAGACGCAACAGTTGATCACGGCATGGAGGGATTTGTTTAGGTGAGGGAGGGAGGATTCTGAAGGATCCAGAAGGCTCCAGAAGGTTCTAGAAGAATTCTGGGAGCGTTTGAAAGATCCAGAAGCGGCCGGAAGCATCTGGAAGTATCCTGCAGTCTCTAGAAGGATTCTGGAGGGTCCAGAAAAGTTCTGAAGAGCTCTAGACGATGCAGAAAGATTTTGAAGGATTCTGGAGAACTCTGGACACAGCTGAAAGATGCTAGTGGATCCAGAAGGATCCGGAAGGATTTAGAAGGCTTCAGAAGGGTCCAGAAGGATCCAGAAGGATCCAGAAGGATCCAGAAGGATCCAGAAGGAGCCAGAAGATTCATAGGGATCCGGAAGACGGATGGAAGAATCCAAAAACGTCCAGATGGATTCTGAAGAATTCTGAAAGATTCTGAAGGATTCAGATGGTTCCAGAAGGATCTCAAAGTGTCTAGAAGAAATTTAGAGAATTCTGAAGATTCTCAAACTCTGAGATTCTGCGAATTCTACTGATTCCAATTCACATGTTTTCAGCAACTACTACAAAACGACACGCTGCCAAGTGCATCTGCTTCTGGCCGTCGAGGATCGCTTCAACGCCGTCGAATCGTTCAGAGCGCGTGTGCCGAAACTCGTCCATTTCATGTACAACGAGGCCGACATTCTGGAGGAGGAGGCGATTCTCGAGTGGGCGGTGGCCATCGAGACGGACGCGTTGAAGGCGAACATGCAGCCGATTGTCGACTGGTTGAAGGAGGAGGAGGAGGAGGAGGATGAAGAAGAAGAGGAGGAGGAGGAAGAATAATTGAAATTTTGCACAATTTTAGTACGGAATTGCCTGTGGTTTATAATTTTAGTAGATGTCTATCGGTTTTTGAAGATTGAGAACTGTTTTTTTTTCTGAATATCTGGAGAGAAATTTTATAGGAAACGAATTTTAAAGTCTGACTTCTGGATTCCAACTTTGCGAGTTGAAATTCCAAAATTCAGCATTCGGAATCTTTTTAAAAATTTTGAGACCTCGTATTCTGAGTTTGAAATTTTCGAGACTTTTTGGATCCAAATTTTTGAATTTAGAATCTAGGGAATTCCAGATCTAAATTCTGAATTTCCGAGATTTAAATTTTGTGAAGATTCTGATTTTCATCTAAAAATTTTGGGTTAATTTTGGATTCTGAACTCAGAAAACCCCAAACTTGAAGTCGAGGTTTTAGACTTCTGATTTCCAATCTTAAAATTTTAAATCATCTATTGAAAATTTCGAATCTAGAAGTTTCGGAAAATTCTGAACTTTTTTTTCTCATGCTCAATTTTCCAATTTCTTCCAATTTTTTTCCCACATTATTCTTTTCCCCCTCCCCCATGAAAAATTGAAAAATCGCCTCGATGTTTTTTTCCTGTTCTTTGTTGATTTTCAAGAGTTTTCGCTGTTCTTTTGTAGCTTCCACTGTCCGGGTTTCCCCTTTTTTTTCGGCCCAAAAAATCTGAAACTATCCCAAAACTTCCCCAGCCTTTCAAAAAGTCGCGCTCCATATCCATTATGATTCGAATTTTCCTGTTTCCTGTTCCTTTTTTGATAGTATTATAAAAAACAATTTCTTCGCTAATTTCTCATTGAATGTTTACGAGTTTTGGGTTTTCTCGACTCTTTGATATCTCATTCGAAAAAATTCCCAAATATTCAGCCTCATCCCAGATTCCAATTTTCAGATGTCCTTTAACCTGGTGTTTTTCAACGGTGACGTCCGAAGGGACAAGCAGCAGGAGGCGATGCTGAAGAGCATGGTTAGAGACTTCCGAAATTTTGAAATTTGACGAAAAAATTCAAGAAAATCTTACCTGGAAAATGCTTGAATAAAGTTTAGACTCTGAAAAAATCTTCTGAAAATTTGATTTTGGATCAAAAAACGATTTTTTCGGTGTTAAGAGCTGAGAATTTTGAAAATCGGGATCTGGAAATTCGAAACGAAAATTTGAATTTGGATGAAAATTTTTGAATTTTTTTTGAGAAAATCTTGAAATTGGCCGAAAAGGTTCTAAAAAATTGGGGAAGACACTCAATTTTTGAGTCATTTGGAGCTTCTGACAGAAAAAAAAAATCTGAAAAAAAAATTTTTTTTTTTTGGAAATTTCAAAAATTTAAAGATTTTCAAATCTCAAAATGACTGGAAGACCAAAAACCCTGAAACCTCAATATTTCGAAATTCCGCTCAACGAACAAGTGAAAATTCTAGAATCTAGAATCCCATTCTGAATCCCCTAAACTTTCCCCTTCAGAACGAACGCGACAACTTCCTGCACAGACTGCGCGAGATGGAACAGAAGCGGGAACGCGACGAGAAGCAGACGAAGGCGGTGAAGAAGATTCAGAAGTTGTGGAGGGCCGGCAGAGCACGGAATGCGTCGAGGCTACGGTTTCGGGCTCGCTTCGATGCGGTGTCCGATGGGGCGACGAGGGGAATGGAGGTAAGGTTTAAAGAACTGGAACAAAATGACGGAGACCTCGAAAATCCGATCCCTAAAACGCACCGTTTAAAACTACTATTTTTTGTCGAAAAAATTTTCACAAAACTGATTCCGAAACGCAGGACAAGACAACTCCCTGATCGTACTTTCATACTGGAAAAGTTTCGAAATTGCTCAGTTTCAAAACGACCGATTTCGAGATGGCTGGTTTTGAAATGACTCAGTTTCAAAACGGCTCAATCTCAAAACAGCCAGTTTTCAAAAGACCCCCGGTTTCGAAACTTCATGTTTGAAATGGACGGTTTTGAAATGTCTGGTTTCAAAAAGTTCCGGTTTTGAAACGTCTAGTTTCAAAACGGCTTAATTTCAAAACGTCCCCCTTTAAAGTACCCCGCGGAATCCGACAATCCAACCTCCCCAAAAAATTCCAGCAAATCCTCGAAATGTCGCAACTTCTGGTCAACTTCTACGAGTCGAAGAAGGACGAGGAGCGTCTCGTGATGACGCTGGTGGAGCTGGTCAAAGCGCGAACTGCGGATCGCGAATTCGACAGGCGCATTCTGGATTCGCAACGTCTTCTGCTGGCCAGATGCTGTGTCAAGTTTCTGAAGCATGCCGACGAGAACACCATCTTCTTTCATGTGTTTAGGTGAGAGAGCATGGTTTTGGAGAAGACAAGTTTTCTGATGATAAGAACCAGACAATCGGACGGGAAGTTCGTGTACAGACCCTGAAACTAGTGGGCAGAAAACCACTGGAAAAATGAAGGACGAAGTTCGTGTAGCACAGAAAAGAGGATAAAAATGAAAAGTAACTTTATTTAGTCAAGTAGAATCCTTTGAAACTTGCTCGGCTCCATCTTCGCTCTCCTGCTCGACGACTACATCCTCCTCGCTACCGTATCCTCTCTCCTGCCGCCTTTTCGCTTCCATAATAGCCCAACGGTTCTCCTCGGTGACCCTCATCAAATCATGAACCTCGTCCATGAAAAACGGCCCATCCTGACCGAGATCCACCTCCAAATTGGCTTCCAGACAAGAGAACGCCTTGTGATTCTGCTCCGATGCGTCCTCGATGAGCATGTAGTCGTCGACTTGTTGGTTGTCGAGGCTCAAGTAGTCATCGCCGTCTTCGAAGCGACTCCGGACGTCTTCAACGAGGTCGGATGGGAGGGGAAGGGTGGAGACTTGGGTGGAAGATGGGCGGCCCATAGTTGGAGTGAAGGGGCGGAGCGAATTGGTAGAGAAAGAAGGGGAAGAACCAGGAATAATTGGTGAATGAGACAGCGAATCCAATAAGTTGGTATTAGAGATGGTGGTTAGGGAAAATTTAAAGGAGGTTTAGAGGGATAGAGGAAATGGCGGGAAACTTATAGGTCACTGTAGAGGTGTGGTCTTCACATAGTGAGCACCACCCAATCGATTGTCGATTGACCCGATCCCTCCTGGGAAGGATCGAAACATCTGGAATCGGCGGGAAATTCAAACGAATAGATATTGACACTCTGGAAATTAGAAAATCAGGGCTCTGAAATTGTTCAAGATCAGCGACTCCGCCCACAATTCGACGGAATAGTGAATCGACAAGAAATAGATTTTGAAAAATGACGAAATCTGGAAAAAAAATTGTAGAGTTCTAGGAAATTCTGAAGGTTCCTGAACGACTTCGTAACGATTCTGGAGATCTCGAGAAGATTTTGGGGAGCTCTAAAAAGGTTTGGGAGATTCTGAAT
The DNA here is from genome assembly GCA_900536305.3 of Caenorhabditis sp. 40 LS-2015. Lineage (NCBI taxonomy): Eukaryota > Metazoa > Nematoda > Chromadorea > Rhabditida > Rhabditidae > Caenorhabditis > Caenorhabditis tribulationis. The sequence goes on from LR544108.1 coordinate 33,053, forward strand.
GATTACGGAAGGATTCCAAAAAATTCCAGCAAGTTTCAAAACTCGAACAAACCATTTCCAGATTCCTCGAGGACTACATCACGTGTCACGCGCATCTCTACGATCAGATCTCGCGACTTGGCCTGTTCGACGCCGAGTTCCACCTTTTGGACGCCCTACTCGGCAAGCCAAACGACCTGAAGATTCAGAAGATGTCGTTGCAACCGCGACACCTTCAGCTGCTCACCCGGATTTTCGAGGTTTTTGTGGTAAGGTTCAGGAGGAGTGTGGATTCTCTGGAGGGCTCGGAATGATTGTAAAGGGTCCAGAATGATCCAGAAGTAACCAGGAAGGTTCAGAATGATCTAGAAGGATCTAGAAGGATCTAGAAGGATCTAGAAGGATCTAGAAGGATCTAGAAGGATCTAGAAGGATCTAGAAGGATCTAGAAGGATCTAGAAGGATCTAGAAGGATCCAGAAAGATCTAGAAGAATCTAGAAGGATCTAGAAGGATCTAGAAGGATCTAGAAGGATCTAGAAGGATCTAGAAGGATCTAGAAGGATCTAGAAGGATCTAGAGGGATCTAGAAGGATCTAGAAGGATCCAGAAGGATCCTGAAGAATCCATAAGAGTTCATTAGGATCGATTGAAGGGTCTAAAATGATTCTGAGAGGTCCTGAAGGAGCCTAAAGGGTTCTAAAAGATTCAGAATCATCTCTGACTTCAGAACGCCTCTCGCTCCACACCGCTCTCCGCGACCGTCGCCGACTGTCTGCTCAAATCGATATGTGTTAGTGTTAGCGATCTCAACTTCTCCAACTACATTCTCTACTACATCAAGGATCATCTTCGAATGGGATTGTGAGTTTTTCTAGAAGTCTCGAAATTTTCGTTTTACGTCGATTTTCAGAACCAAAAATCCATCGATGATGTCCAACTTTCTCACTCTCTACGAGTCCTTAAAATCCTTGGATATCATTCAAAAATGGAAAATCCGCCCCGAGCAAGTGGAGACCGCTCTGCTCCGCCTTCGAGCCATGTTCCTCTCGTTCGTCGAGCAAATCGACAAGTCGAATCTGGAAGAGACGAAAGCCTTCTTCGACTCACTGGCCCCGCTTCTAGACTCTCACTCGAGAATCATGGAGACGTTGGTGGTGAAGGAGGATTTGTCGGAAGCCGGACGGCTGAAGACCGCTGTGAATAGGTGGTTGTGGGGATACTCGGAGCAGATTTTGACATCGATTACGTTTAGAAGACTGGCGTGTGCTTATGGTAAGGTTTTGGAGCATTTTGGGTAGAGAAAAAAGGCAAAGTTTGATCCAGAAGATGCATAGGATTCTGAGAATCAAACATGACTAAAAGTTTTTTCTTTGGAGCATTCTGAAACGATGTTCTAAAACCGGACGCTTCGAGACCATAAGAACGAGAAATCGAGAAGATACAAAACCGGACGTTTTAGAACAGGGATGCCCGCCGAGTGGCCCGACGTGGCCCCAAAAGCAACGGTTACATCTGTTACAACGATTACATCTGTTGGCGAAAAATCGAAACTCCACTCGGAGGGCATCCCAGCACACGATAATCCAGCTCCTACACTCCAATACTCATCAGTAAAATTGTTGCAACTTCGTACGCTCATTGTGTCACGCGCAGTGCGGCCTGCAACGGTTTGACTGGTTAAACCGTTGTTGGCCCCATGGGCCACTCGCGGGCATCCCTGTTTTAGAACCAAAAGTATCGCGAGATTGAAGAAGTTTTGAGTAGATTGATTTCGAAATGTCTGGTTTCAAAATGACCGGCTATGAAACTTCATAATTTTGAAGTGGCGCGGTTTCGAAACGTCCAGTTTCGAAACTTCCCCAACCCAGAGTTTCAAAACGCTCACGAATTTCGGTTTCAAAAAATGGCCAAGTTTTAGGAGCTCAACGCAACGTCAACATACATACGATGATCTCGATGAGGAAATACTTCAACGAGTGTCTCGATCTTCTCGCTTCTAGTAATAGTTTTCTGGAGAGGTGAGGTTTTCTTTTTGGTGTTGAGAATCCTACAACTCGGATTCTGGGGTTTCGGAATCCTGGAAATTTCGACATTCTGAAAATTCTCAAAACTCAAGAGTCATCAGGCCTGCGAACCGTGAGATTCGTCACAATTCGACTCGTTATTCTTCTAGATTCAGAATCTGAAGACTAGATCCTCAGATTCCGAGATTTCTCACGATTCTGAATTCGGATGTCCTTCAGAATTGGGAAATATTTATGGTACAAATGTCTTCGAAAGTCCAAAAATCCAAAACTTTGAATCCAAGAGGATTCTTAGTATCCAAAACTCTCCTTCCAATAGTATCTGGCGATCCTGAATCTTGGGGTCTCTCTGAACATTAAAGTCTTTAGAATCCTGATTTTAAAGGATCCTCAGAATCCAAGAGCTTCAAGATTCTGAATTCTGAGGATCGTTCAGGATTCTGTGTGCGGTCTTCAGACTTTAAGATTCATCAAAATAATGATCTTCAGAGTTTGAAAATCTCCAGATTCGAAATTCCAAATTTTCCCAAATTCTGAAGTTCAGAGATTTCCATTTCGGATCTCAAATTCCCCATGTGAATCCTCATCAACCATAATCCCTCCTCTACTTCCAGCCTCTACGCGTTCATCTCCCAAGAATCCATCGGCGGACAATTCGACCCCGGCACCAAAATCTCTCCCAAAATCAACGCGCTCGAACTCTTCTGCAACTGTCTCAACCGTCGCGTCTCCTCGGTCGCCGACTCGGACTTCGTACCCCACGACGTCTTCATCGATTTCGACAAGACGCTCGAATTCCTGCGCGACGCGTCCATTCAGCTCGTCCACGTGCAGTTTCCGACGATCGCACGAGGCGATCTGTACACTGGACATCCGCCCGATCGACAGGCGAAAAGCGAGGCTGAGTGGAAGGATGTGACGAAGGCGGTGTTCGCGATTCTGATCTCCGCCTATCAGAAGGATATTCGCATCAAGTATCTGCCCGAGGGATTCTGGACGAATCACGGCCGAGAGGTGCTGAGTGGGATAACCGAGAAGACGGGTTTCTTTTATCGAGCGCCGCGAACGAGAGTTCCAACTGGGACAGTGCTGGCACAGTGAGTTTTTTTGATTCTGGGCCATCGTGGAGAGTCTATAAGGGTCCAGAAGGGTCCAGAAGGGTCCAGAAGGGTCCAGAAGGGTCTAGAAGGGTCTAGAAGGGTCTAGAAGGGTCCAGAAGGGTCTAGAAGGGTCTAGTAGGGTCCAGGAGGGTCCAGAAGGGTCTAGACGGGTTTAGAAGGGTCTAGAAGGACTCAGAAGGTTCCAGAAGACTCCACAAAGATTCTGAATTCCATTTCCAGACGCACAGTGGACGCCGAGTTCGTCGAGCGTCTCGCCGCCATCTACGAGAACGACGACGACTCAGACATCGAGGATGAGGACGAGAAGCAGGAGAAGGGCTTCCTGCCCGCTGCTCTCCGCCGCGGAATCTGCGTCATGAAAAACATCCCATTCATCGTTCCCTTCATGGATCGCGTCAAACTTCTCAGTCGACTTCTGAAGCAGGAGAAGGAGAGGAATCCGGCGAGCGGCAGTTTATTGCAACGCCCAACTCTCACAGTCAGAAGGGATCACGTCTATATGGATGCGTTCGAAATGTTGAAGCCGAAAGCGATGAACGATATGGGTGAGTTTGCGCTCTGAAATCGTGGGTGGGCGTGGCCTAAACCTGACCATTTTCCAGGCAAAGAACTGAAAGCACCGATTCGTGTGAAGATGGTCAATTGGGCGGGAGGCAACGAGCAGGGCGTGGACGGTGGTGGCATCTTCCGAGAATTCCTTGCCGAACTCTTGAAGGACGCGTTCAACGTGGATCGCGGATTCTTCACGCTCACCGAGGCCAAACTGCTCTATCCGAATCCGACGGCGACGTTGCTGCTGGGAGCCGATTGTCTGGAACATTTTCGGGTAAGGGGGCGGGGTGAAGTTTGAGCTCCGGGACGTTTCGAAACCGGTCATTTCAAAACTGGACGTTTTGAAACCGATCTTGCCGCAGTTTGAAAACGCCAAGTTTTCGAATGCCCTGGAAGCGAAATTTGGAAGATTTTGAACTCCCCAAAACTAAAACTAGAAAAACCCCTTCAAATTTCCAGTTCATCGGTCGAATGCTGGGCAAACTGATCTACGAGAAGCAACTGCAAGAAGTTCGATTCGCCGAATTCTTCATCGCTCAACTGTTCGAGGCGGACAAAAACAAGGACGTCGACTTGCAGCACATGAAGAGTTTCGATCCGCTGATCTTCAAAAATCTCAAAGCGCTGCAAAAAATGAGCGACGTCGAGCTGGAAGAGCTGCAGTTGGACTTTAGTGTTGTCACGAGTGATGTGGGACTCGTTAGGGTGGGTTTGAGAAAAAAAAAATGAAATCGAGCGAAATTTTTGGATCCCGCGCAATGAGAGAGTCTAAACTCGACTAGAATCTGAAAATGTTGACATTTTCACCTAACAAATCTCATTTTTCTGTTGCAGAACGTGAATCTCAAGCCAAATGGATCGCAACATCGGGTTACGGTAGACAATGTGCACGAGTACATTCGCCTCTACGTCAACTATCATCTGAAGCAGAAGGTTCGTATGTGGAGCAACTTTTTTGAGCTGAAAATTGCTCGAAAATTTTGAAAAATATGAGGTTTTGAGATTCTCAAATTCTCGAAATTTTGAGATTCTGAACATCAAATGATTCTGAGATTACGAGTTTCTCAGATTTTCAAATTCATTTGAACGAATTCAAGATTTCTTTAAGTCATTTTCAGGCTTGTTTTAGCCAATTTTGAATCGAAATTTTCGAAAAACCCAAGATTCCAAAGTTCTAACAACCAAATCCATTTCCAGATCGCCCCCATGGTCGGCGCTATCCGACGCGGCATCAGCGAGGTGATCAGTCTCGAGTGGATGGGAATGTTCGCGCCGCACGAGCTTCAAATCCTCATCGCCGGCTACGAAGAAGTGTTCACGATTCAAGAAATGATCCGTAACTGCGAGGTGCGATTCGCCAACGAGCAGCACGATCGAGAGTTTGAGAAGATGCTCTGGGATGTTGTCGCGAATTTGTCGAACGAGGACAAGAGGGCGCTGATGAAGTGAGCGAATTTAGGGAGCTCGAGCCAGATGAACATTGAGCATGTTGAAAATTTGAAATTCCCGCGTTTTTTCAGCTCTGGTAGATCGAAAATCCAACCTTTGCGATCTATCAGTGATAAAAATCTCTCGAACAAGCCTATCGCCCCAAAAATTGATATCAAGTTCAAAAAATTTTGAATTCCCGCCAAAATTTTTACCTATTTTTCAGATTTGTCACCGGCTGCTCGCGTGCTCCAGTTGACGGGCTGAAGAGTCTGTATCCGAAGATGGGAATTCTTGTCGTAGGTTTTTTTTCTTTTTTTGGAGATTCTGAATCCTGAATTCTTGAACTTCCCTGGGTCCTTGAATCTCAGAGTCTCAAAATCTCAGAAATTTTGAATCTATGGATTTCCTAAATCCTCATATTTCAGAATCCCCAAGTCTCAGATTCTGAAAATCTGAAAATCCTAGAATCCTTTGAATCCTAGAATCCTAGAATCCTTGGAATCTTTTGAATCCTAGAATCCTTTGAATCCTTGAATCCTTAAATCCTTTTAATCCTTTAAATCCTAGAATCCTTCGAACCATAGCATCTTTTGAATCCTAGAATCCATTGAATCCTAGAATCTTTTGAATCCTAGAATTCTTCGAATCCTAGAATCCTTTGAATCCTAGAATGCTTTGAATCCTAGAATCTCCAAGTCTCGAAATCTCATAGTCTTGAAAACCTAGAATTCAAGAATCCAAGTATCCCTGAATCTCTAACAACTTCAAAATTTTCAAACTTCCCGCCTCTTAAAATCTCAGAATCTTGATCATTCAGATGAAAACGCCCACTCAAGACGAGCTGCCCACCAGCTCCACATGCATGAACATGCTCCGCCTCCCGAAATACGACAGTCGGACGAGACTCGAGGAGAAGCTCCGCTACGCCATCAACGCCGGCGCCGGATTTGAGCTCATGTAAACGTCGACGTCATATGCATCTCTCTAATTTTGTTGCCAAATTTTCCATCACCCTGTCAAACTTATTTGTCCCGATGTCCTCGCAAGAAAAGCCCCGCCCCTTTTTCTCCTATTTTTGTACTTATGTAAAATCCGGAAAAACCCTCCTCTTTGATTCTGATCCCCCAACTCGTTTATTATTGCTCAACAACTTCTTTTCTATGGATACGAATTTTGTATAGTTATTTATTTATTTTTTATCATGAAAAAAAATTCGAAAAGAAAAGAAAAACAATGAAGAAGAGAACATCACCGATGAGAAATGCACGGCATCGAAAAAGAAAAAGAACAGAAAAGAATTATGTACAGAAATTAGGGACACAAAATTCTGGGTGGATAATCGGGAAATACACGTTTCGAGGGGAGGTTGAGGAGGAGTTTGAAATTCGCGGGTCGACTTGTCCACGAGGAGTACAAAAATGAGAAATTTTTCAAATAGAAATTTGATTTTTTTGAACTAAAACTTATCGATCGGAAAGCTCTGGCGGTGGATTGTAGATCGTTTTTTCCTTATAGTAGACCTCCTCGTGCTCCTTATCGCAAATCAGCATAATCGACGCGGCGAGCGTGAATATCGTGGCTCCCCACGCGATACCGTACGACCAGTCGACTTCCCAGTTCCGACGGCTACCGTACTCGTTCATGTTGACGTAGAAGGCGGCGGGGAACATTATGAGGGCGGTGAGTTCCAGAAGGACTGAAAATGACTTTTTTTTGAGGATTTGGAATGAGACTTGAAAATTCATTTTGAAAAAGTAGACCCCTTAAAAAGTATGTTCCAATTTCCCGATTTTTCTGAAAATTGGTATGTGTATTAAGCAACTTTGAAGCTCCATTTTTATAGTTGACAACTTTTTCCGAAAATCGCTTTCAAGTCAGCTACAACTCAAAACTGAAATTGACCGAAATTAAAAAAACAATTTTAGTCGCGTTACTATTCGCATCAGAACTTTCTTGACAGCAATTTTCAGACAAAGTTGTCAACTACAAAAATGAATATCTAGAGTTGCTTAAATACACTCACCAATTTTCATGAAAATCTAAAAATCGGAACATATTTTTTCAACTGCTCAAAGTTGGCTAATGGAAATGGCCAAAATACTCTGTTCGACGGACACTTCGACCAAATTTACCTGGGTTTTTGTGAGAGATATTAAAAAGGGGTCAACTAATAAAATGTTGAAGACAACAAAAGCAACATTTCGTTAGTTGACCACTTTTCGATATCTGTAACAGGAACCGAGAAAATTTGGTCGAAATGACGGAGACTGCAGTTTTTCGCTTGTATTTTTCAAGGGGCGGAGCTTATTTTCAATGTTTCCTTTTTTTGAATTGACAATGAAGACTTGATGATCCTATTAGATTTTCTTCGTTCACACAGGGATTGTTATCTTGAGAGATTTGCGTTATCTGGTTTTACCAATTTTCAGGTTAAGAAAATGGCTGATATCGGAAATGAAAGCTATTCAAATTTCGAATCGATGCATGCTAAAACCACTCAAAAATCTTGAAAATTAACAAAGTTATGAAGATTTGAAAATTCTAAAAACAATGCTTACTCAAAAAACAACACTTTTAAACCATCTACTTTGAAGGATTTTCAAATTCTCAAGGTTTCTAAAATCTCCAGTTCTCCAAATTCAAAAATCCTTACCCGCTAATCCACAAAGAATCGTGGCAAATCGATACCAGCGGTACTTTCCGCGAACATCCGACTTGCTCAGTCCCACAATGTTGAAGATGGAGGAGAGGAGGGTGAAGGCGAGCGCTCCGAAGAGGAGAACGGCGGCGGCGATGAGGAATCCTGAAAAAAACAGTTATAATGGGAACTCTTTGAAACAGTATATCTCAAGAACCAAGACAGCTATCAAAAAATGGTCAACTTCAAAATTGCTCATCATAAAATTTTACGCATTTTTGTTATTAATTACTTTTTTCTAGGTTTTCTCGTTTTTGAGTTATGCGCCTTTAAAGTCAAGAACCCAGATGACTGAAATGCAAAGTGAAGAGATTGCTCAGACTGTAATTTTCAAAATCTCCAGTTCTAGTGAACCTATTCAAAGGAAATGTATACTTTTTCATTGGGAATTTGAAACTTTTCAAGACCCCTTTTTTCCAATTCCCGCCAGAACGACCCACCTTGATTCCTGGAAGGACCGTGGCAATGTCCTGGCGCAGGGGCACCCGGGAACGGAGCGGCGTGGGTTGGTTCGTTGGACGAGGTGCACTCTTTGAAGAGTCCCGTTCGGAAGGATCCAGTTTTGAGCCATGACGTTGAGCAGAGGGCCACGATGAGGAGACCGATGGCGATGACCAGGCAGATTAGGGAGATTATCTGGAATGATTTTGCGGAGGTGTTAAGAGTGTTTCAAATTTGAAGATTTTGAAATTTCACGGTAAGGACTAGTGATGAGCGGAATTCCTTCTTCCTTTTTCCAGATGTTTGTTTTCTGTTCCGTATTCCTTATTCCTTCTTCCGGAATCGAAAAATTTCTCTTCCGCTCATCACCGGTAAGGACTTCTTTGTGAAATGTGAAAGTTTCAGGTTGAAAAATCTGGATATTTTAAATACAGTACAGTGGAGATTTTTCCACTGGCCTTCAAAATTTTCTACCGAGATATTCGAAATTCTCTGATCGCTTTCGAAGTTTCCAAAAAAGTCTACTTCAAAATTTTAAATTTTGGTTTCAACGCGACCTAACTGATTTGTTTTCAGTTCTCGTAAAAACTTGTCAACTACAAAAATAAAGATGCGGAGTTGTTTAGCACACCCACCAATTTTCAGAGCAATTGAATCATTGAAAGCTACATTTTGAACTTTTGAAAGTTCACAATTTCGCATTGAAAACCACCAAAACTGATATCGTTTTGGCCGATATCGTATCTTGACTTCTAGTGAACCGATTTCGACCAACTTTTTACTATTGAATCGGAAATTTTCAGAATTTTTTTTACATTGACTTTTTGCTCGTAAGTTTCGAGTTCTAAATCTGTAAAAGTCGTCTCAGTCATATAAAAAAAAAACTGCGATTTGAGAAGGATCATCTTTGAGAACTCGAAAAATGATTCTCAACCACCCGACTATTCTGAAAAATGGTGGGTGTCTAGATCAGCTCTAGATATTCATTTTTGTAGTTGACAACTTTTCAATACGTCCAAATTCGAGTCAGTTAGATTTCGAAGAGTTAGATGACCTCAAATTTTCACTTTGGACAAAATTTGAACCTCTTTCGTTGACAATGTCTAGCTAACTTGAGAGCGCCTTTCAAAAAAAGTTGTCAACTACAAAAATGAAGATTCAAAGTTGCTTAATGCACCCATAAAGTTTCAGAGAAATCGGATTGTTGGTAGCCAAGTTTTTCTGTTTTTTGACAATGACCAATTTTTTTGTAGGTCTTTACTAGACCTTCAGATTCTGTTCGACTTTCAAATTTTTTCCGGCCATTTTAAAATTTTTTTAAAAAATCAAAAAAGGCTCACTTTAAGAGGCCTAACCGCCGAGACGGCCTCAATGGTAGTTCGCTGCACGGCTACCATCCTATCCCGCGACGATGTTCTCTCGATATCCGGAATTCTGAAAACCATCAAAAAGTTACAAATACAAATGAAAGATTTCCGGAGAAAAAGTGCAAAGATATAAAAGAGAGTATAAGTGTTGTAGTACTTTTACTTTTACTACATACCACCACAAACATTTTTGAAAAGTTAGTATGTTGAGTAATAGTTGTTGTAAAAAGAGGGGGAAGAGCCCTCCAGAGAAGCTCTCGGGAAGAGAGGGAGAGAGAGAGAGTGGGAGACGGAGAGAGACGCAGAGAAATAGAGAAGAAGAAGAAGAAGAAGAAGCTCTGGTATAATCGGTCTAACTAGTTTCTTCCCTCCCAGACACTTCTTCTGACTACTTTTTTTTTCTTGTTAGATGCTTGAATCGATTTATGATGTATATATCTATTTGAAACTACCGAGGATTTTAATCTAAGGCGCTTTTAAAGTTCTGAAAATTTGAAATTCCCGCCAAACCGAACTAAAAACTTTTTACGAATATCTGAGGGCACAAGGTGGCTTTGACGAGTTTTCGAACTTTTAAAACTTTTCAGAAAATTTCAAAATGGCAGAGTAAAAAAGCCGAGAAATTCAAACTTGTAGGTTCTGGAAAATTGTGAAAACCCTAATTTTGTGGGTCCACACAAAAAAAACCAAGAATATTTATGTGAGAAAAAGCAAGAAAGGAAAAAAAAAGTGAGCCCAAGTATGATGCCTCCTCGTGATGCTCCTTCCCTTATATTTTTCTTCGTCTAAATTGAATAAATGAGTGAGTGTGTGAGAACGACAAGAAGAGAGAGAGATAGAGAGAGAGAGAGAGAAAGAGGCTCTTCCCTTTTCTAGAGTGCTCCAGGATTTGTTTTTCTTGGTTCGAGAACTTTCGTCCCGTAATTTTTGGCCAGATTACGATAATCAAAATTGAAAGGAGAGCTGGCCTAGGATCCGACAACTCGGCCTGTAGTTGACAATTTTTGACATGAGAAAAAACAAGTCAAAAATTGGCAAGTGGCGTGAGAGACGCAGAGAAGCAGGCCCTCTCGATTCTCTGCGTCTCTCGCTATCAAGCCTTGACTTTAAAGACGCATAACTCAAAACCTATCAGAGCTAGAAAAAAGTTAACAACTGCAAAAATGTACAAAATTTTACGTAGAGCATTTTTGTAGTTGACAATTTTTTGATAACTCTTTTGGTTTTTGAGATATACCGTTTCAAAGTTTGCTAGCCCTTTTTTTATCAGCCAAATTTCGCATGTCAAATTATAACTCGCAACTGACCAAATTATGGCTGAAAATAGCCAGAGCCAAGGTGTCCTAGAAAAAGAGGAAGCCTCATCCAAATACCACTTGAAAAACACAAACAGCAATACTTGGAGAAACGAGGAACCAGGGGAAGAAAAGAAGGAAGATGGAGAGAGTATTGAATTTCAGTGAGCACACATTCCAATACACATGTGGATGGCCGCACCAGTTTTGTTATGGAAATCGAAGAAGCACCGGGCATCCATGCAAGGAGTTTCGAGCACTTCTCTTCTTCTTCTTTTTTGTATAGTTTGGTGATGGACTAGGGGAAGAAATCGAAGGAAAGTTAGGCCATCACTAAAAGTCTCAAAGCTGACTGAGAAGAGAACGCAGAGAAACAGACACTCTCGCTTCTCGGCGTCTCTCGCTCTCGATTCTTGACTTTAAAGGCACACAACTCAAAAACTAACAGAGCTGGAGAAAAGTTGAAGATTACAGAAACATGTAGGACTTCAGGCTGACCAACTTTGTATTTTTGATGATGATGATGTACCCTTATCTAAGTTGGTTCTTAAGATATGACGCTTTGAAGTTTGAGTTTCCGAACGTGAGAACATTCGAAACCTAAAAGTCACGAAACCCATAATGATGATGATGGATGAGCGAGTTGAGTTGAAACAAAGTTCGAGAAGAAGGCGGAAATAATCTCGACAATGAGAAGAGGAAAGGAGAAGAAGAATGAGTTATTATTACAAGTTGCGGAAAGCTGAGGAGGGAGGGGAACAGACGGGGAAAAAGAAGAGCAAAAGTCAACATAGTGAAGATAATTAGAAAAGAAAATGAGGAGTAAAATATGAGCAAAAGAAGAAAGAGAGCAAGAAAGGTGCAAGTTTCAGGGGAAATTTTTAGGGTTTGTGAAAATTTTGGAAAGTTGAAGATCCCTCAAATATTAACGATGAGATTTTTGAATCCTGATAGGTTTTGTATTAAAAGTAAGATTTCCAGAATTCTTCAGAATAATCCAGAACAAATCCTCGAATCTTGAGTCCCAGCTATTTCAATATCTGAACATGATTTTATTCTCAAAAATGTATTTTAAATTCTTTTCAAAATTTCAGGCCTCTTACAAAATTTTCTAAAGTTCTCAATAATTTCCAGTGATCTTCAGTATCTACGGTATTTTGTTTTTCAAACTTGAAGTTTTTTTGAATTTGAAAGATTTTCAGAATCTCATCTTCAAAAATTTTGAACTATGGAGTATCCAGAAGCAATCGAAATCTTCCGGAATTTCAGGCAGGACTCCTATAGTGTCGGAATCCACGAGAATCATAAAATCTGAATTGTGAGAATTTCATAATCTCAGAATCTCAGAATCTCAGAATCTCAGAAATCTCAGAGTCTCAGAAATCTCAGAATCTCAGAAATCTCATAAGCTCAAAATCTCAAAAACTCAAAATCTCAGAATCTCGGAACGATTTATGAGATTTTTGATTCTGAGACTTCGAGATTCTGAGACTCTAAGATTCTGAGATTTTAAGAACCTGGGATTCTGGAAATCTCAAAAACTCAAAAACCTGCCAGGTTCTTTCAATCGGAAAACCCGATAAACCTAACCTCCCGAGGTTTTTGATTCCTCTAAAACCCAATTGAAAACCCAACAAAACTCGTTCAAAACAATCATGATCAAATGTTACATGACATTTCAAATTGACGATGGGGAAATAAGGGACCTCTCTCTTCATTAAAAACAGCTGTATAGAGTGGAACAGGTTGAAGATTGAAAACTCGAACGAAAAAGAGCAGAGGGAAATGAGAGACCCAGAGAAAACGAGGAAAGCAAAACCGCAAGGAGTGAACACTCCTTTCCCTCACATTCCCTCCCATCTTGTTTGTGCACACATGCTTTTGTGTGCTCTTCAAATTTTCGCTGCTGCTCTCCTTTGGAACTGCGAACAATCATCAAACAAGGCACAGTTTGCCGCGAAAGAGCCCCCACCACCAAAAATTTGAAAAAAAAGATGTATCATTTTTCTTGAAGGACAGAATGAATCACGAGTATAAGAAGAAGAAGAAGAAGAAAGTGTTCGTGGGAGGAGAAGGACCAGAGGTACCCGAGGGGAATTGAGAAAATCAGTGTAAAATGATGATGATGATGGTGGAAAAAATTGGAGAAAAGAGAGAAGATATTTTTAGTTGGAGGGGGGAACACACGAGGAATAAGAAAGAGCATCGATATACTAATAGTGTGATAATGTGGGTCAGAATGGGGACGGAAATTTTTTGAAGATGATATTGGGAAGATAGAGATATGGGAGAGTTTTTGAGGGTGTCAAATTGGGTGATTTATGAGGTTTTGGTAGGTTTAGAGGGGGCAGAGAGTCAAAGAATTTTGATCAAAGAATTTTGGGATCTAGAATCTGGAAATCCATCTGAAATCCATTAGACTTTCAGAATCCTAGAAGCTGAAAAGTCCACGGATCATGAGAATCCAGAATCTCAAAAAATCAAAGCCTCAGAATTTTCATATCCACAAGACGACTTAATGAGATTTAGTCGTTTTGAACTTTCAGACGAACCTTCAGGAAAATTTCCGAGTTTTTAAGATTTCCCGATTTTGGGAGACTAGAAAGAATTTTGAGTCGTGGAACCTAGAAATTTCAGATTTCAAAAAATTTTCGGATTTCAAGACTTCAGAATTTTGAAGAAATTCAGCAATTTTGGAATCTAGAGAAATTCAGGAATCCAAAAAATTGAAAATCTAAGAAACCGAAAAGTTTCAAGTACTAAGATTCCAAAAAATTCGAAAGATGTCTGGATTTTCAGATTCTACAAGAGCTAGGGGATCTTGAGAATTCAAAATCTTCAAATGTTCGTTTCCTGAGATCCCCTGCAATTCACTACATTACGTATCCAGTGTCCTTACTCCAGAGTCCTCCAGAATCCTCCAGAATCCTCCAGAATCCTCCAGAATCCTCCAGAATACTTCAGAATCCTCCAGAATCATCCAGAACTCTTCAGAATCCTTCAGAATCTCAGAATCTTAGTATCTCTCAACAAAAAACCCCAATACAGCCTACAATCCATAATCTAAACTTTTTTGAAGCGTTGATTTGTCATAAAGTACGAGAGAGCGAGAGAAGCAGAGAACAAATGGTGTTGAAAAGAGTGAACAATAGAGGGGTGACACATTGCACTCATACACCTTTTCTCTCTCCAGAAAGGTTGCATTGCATTTTCGAAAATACCATCACCATCACCACGGCTAGTAATACGGTCGACCGTAAATGCGCAATTCAAATTGAAAGGTTGGGAAAATGAGAGAGAGAAAGAGGTGTAGATTTGGATTTGGATAGACGGGATAGGTTTCAGGATTCTGGGCGCCAAAACTGGTAGGGGATTGGTTTCGGGAAAGTACGGAAAAAAAAGAGAAAAACTAGAATTGAGAAGAAGCACATGGAAGACGAATAGACACCAAGGATGAGTGTCAAGATTGCTCAGCTTTAAACTCGCGGAATTTTAGGTTACAAATTTCAAATTTTCATTTCTCTAGTTCTAGTTCATGGGTTATAGTGAAAATTGTACGGTTGGAAAGGGAATTTTAAGAAGAATCTTTTCGAATGATTTAAGTTTTCGGAATTTCAAATCTGGACTTTCAAAACGGTCAAACTTAAGTCAGGCTGTTGCTCCCCAAACACTAGGATTTTCTGGAAATTTCTGGGTGTATTAAGCAACTCTAGATCTTCCTTTTGTTGAGTACAACTTCAAATATCTTTTCTGGAAAATCTTCTCAACCTGAGCAATCTCGAAACCCTCATTTGCTCTATCTAAATGCTCAAACCTTCTCTAATTATAAACACTTACCTATCCCCCTTACCCAGATTCAAAATTTGAATACTAAAAAGGAGATACCTATCTTTCTCTATCTACATATTTGCATTAAAATGGGCAGAAGAGTGTGAAATGATGCATACCAATGAACGAGAGAGTGGAGAGAGTGGAGAGACGCAGAGAGAATGATGAATCATAAATGGTAAAAGTCTGTGCGTGGGGGGAGACAAGTATTATCACAGCAGGTGTGTGTGTGTGCGAGTGGAGGACGGAACAATACTGATGGTGATGCACCATATTTTGATAGGTGAAATGGAGAAAAAAAAAAGTGTAATTTGATGAAATGAATGTGACTTCAGAAGTCATGAAGACTTGCGGAAAACAAATCTGGAACTAAAAAATGTAAATCACGGAGCACCAATGGACGAGATTTCGGAAACTGAGATAACCAAAAAAATTGCAATATATTTGAACCTTAAAATGAAGATTTTGGCCGATTCCAAAAATTTCGGAAATTTTTTTTTTCGAGAAAATTTTTGATTTTAAGAATGCAGACGAAAATTGCAATGCTGGATTTCAATTCATAAATTCAGAATCTCAGAATTCTAGAATCTAAGAATCCTGAAATTTCGGAATCCTAGAATTTCAGAGTTTCACAATCTGAAAGTTTCAAAATCTTGAAGTGTCAGAATCTCAAATATTCAGAATCCATCGAAAACTCAGAATCTGATTATGAAAATCTCCGGTTTCTAACTGAAAGTTCGCATAGAATTTCAGAATTTCAACAGAAGATCTAAATTTATGAGAAACAGACTTCAAAAAAATTGAAAATTTCTATCGCAAAAACATGAATCATCAAAAAGTTACCTAAACTTGAAAACCCTCCTAAAACTTCAAAAGATCATAAGAATCCTCGCAAAACATATGAATCAAAAAGTTTAGTTGGACTCTTTTGCCAGTTTTTAAGCTTCCAGAAATAGCCAACAAAGGTCTCCAAAGTTGTATGTGATTCCATTTTTCTATCTAACTTGGATAGTTAAGAAATTACAAAATGGTGGACGAAATATAAAAAACATTCTACTCAACCCAGAAATCAAGCAAAATAAAAAATCAATTCCCAAGTCAAATCAAGTCGCGATAAAATGTGTTCATTCTCTTCTCTCTGTCTCGACCAGAGGTTTCGATCGGGAAAAGGAGTGTGGGGGCAAAGCAGGTCACTCAACTATCCCTCTCTCTCTCCCTCACTATATATTCTCAATTCCCTTTGAAGGAATTGGCGGAGAGACAAGACAAGCGAAGAAGCGAACACAAAAGTTTCCCTCTGTCTTTCTCTGACTCTCTGCGTCTCCTCCGATCACACACTATCTCAGTTGCCTTGTTTGGCGCTGTCTCCTGCTCTCTCTCTCTCTCTCTCTCTCTCTCTCTCTCTCTCTCTCTCTCTCTCTCTCTCTCTCTCTNCTCTCTCTCTCTCTCTCTCTCTCTCTCTCTCTCTCTCTCTCTCTCTCTCTCTCTCTCTCTCTCTCTCTCTCCCCTCGCAAGCCTTTTCGGAGGAGTGAAGGAATGACAGGGTGATTCCCTCTTTTGTTTATTTATTGTTCGAGCACTTATTCCTTATTTCTTATTTCCGAACCCCCTCCGCAGAGAGAGTGAGAAAAGAGACAGCGAATTCAATCGGCGAGGGGAGAACAAGAAATGGTTCGTGTACAGCCCAGGGGGTGTTGATTCATTATGTAACCGCAGCTAATAAAGAGTTGGGGGCGAGGGAGAATCTACATCATCTTCGAAGAATCGGGAACCGGCATTGAGAATTGGGTTTCAGGAGGCTTGGATAGGAAAGGAACTATTTCTAGAATCAAGAGAAAACTTAGAAGACTTATCAAGATTCAGAGAAAAATAAAACTAAGCTTTTGAAACCGATAATATCATCTTGAATAAATTTGCTATCGATTCATTCAAATTTCAAATATATCGGATAACTGGCAGCTAAGTTACAGGCGCCACAAAGTGAGATGAACAAATTTTCCATTTGTAAAAACTGTCAGTTTTTGAGCACGCGAAAAAGTGGTCCCCAACTACCCGATTTTTTTGAAATTTTGTGGGTGTGTCAAGCAACTCTAAGTCTTCAGTTTTGTAGTTGACAGCTTACCTTGAAAACCACTCTCAAGACAGTTATAAAGAGTTCAAAGACACAACTTGAAACCTAAATTTCAAACTTTACGGACTTTTCTCTTCAACGCTACCTAATTTATTTAATTTTGGCCATATTGAAAAGTTGGCGATTTCAAACAATTAAAATCTAATGATGCTCGATTCACCCTTCAAAATTTCAGGTCCCAACTTTAGGTCGCTTCACTAAACGCGTCATAACAGACTTAATTGCGATTTTCTATAAAAGTTGTCCACTAAAAAAATGGAGATCTAAGGTTGCCTAATACACCCACAAACAGACAAATCAGGACAAATCAAATCAGGACAAATTTCAGACAAATCAGGAAGCGAGCAACCTATTTCCTAACTTCTTAAAGTTGACCATTTTGAGAATGAACTAAGAATGGACAAACCTACAGTACCCACGGAAACTCGTCATTTTCTTTTTCTAAAAATCTCCAACCAACTTCCCTACTTTGTCCTTTCATTCCGTAATACCCCCAGCCAACTAAAAAAAACGAGTTCTCCATCTTTTTCATAATCCGTTTCTTCTTTTTCCAGTGGATTCTAATCCGAAAATTGGTTACTGTTTCTTCTCAATCTCTCCTCGGTTTTCTTTTCTTTTTTCTCGTTGTTTCGTTCGATTACTAAGCACACCAGCAGAATGAATGAGTGTGGATTGAGGGAAATGGAAACTTGTTTTCCCCTCAGATTTTTTTTTCATCATTCAATCGTTTTGTTCATTGATGATGAAGGGGCAGAGGAGAGGATAGGGAGAAGGTTTCGTGGGGTTTTGGAAAAAAGGTGATCAGGAAATTGGAGTACTGGGAAGTTCGGGAGGTTAAACATACTTGGGGCGGATCGAAAGATTTGAAATCTTCAAAAAATCAAGATTTGAAGCTTTGCAGCATTCCATCAGAATCAGAGAACTTCCCAACTTCGAAAAGTCAATAAAGGGCTTCTAGGTTTAAGATATCAGAAAAATGAAGTAATGTCGTATTTGAAGGAACCAGTGATCAAAAAATTGCAGAACTCATCGACTCATCCAAGGGATCCAGAATCTCCAAGGATCCTCATGAGTTCTTCAGAATCCTTCAGACTCTTTCAAAATCAAGCTACATCAAAACCTCAAAGTTTTGAAATGCCAGAATCTTCCGGAACGATCATGAAGCAACATTTTGAAATTTGAAAATCTAGAAGTACTTGAGAAGCATCGAAGCACTCGAGAAGTCTCCAGAAACCACATGAATTATTAAAAAGTTTTTAAAATTCTTGAAAATCCTACAGAATCCTTCAAAAAATCTGCCAGAATCATTAAAAAAAATGAGGATCCCAGAAATTAAAAAAAAATACTCCGAAAACAGAAAATTAAAGCTTCAGAGGCCTCCGATCATTAGGAATCCTTTGAGAATCAGAATGCCAAAATACGAGTATCTAGAAGAGTTACTGAAAATCTGAATTTCGAAACTTGAAATCGAAACTTGGAATTTCAGAATACTCAAGAATCCCTCAGAACTTTTCAGAATTTTTGATGATCCTTCAGAATACTCACGAAACCTCCAGAACCCTCCAGAGTCCGGCAAAATGTTTCAGACCCATTTAGAATCTTTTAGAATTCTTCACAATGCCTTAGAGTCTCTTAAAATGATTCAGGGTCTTTTCAAAATGCTGGACTTCCAAAATCAAAACCTCAGTCCTTCTAGAATTCACTAGAATCTCAAAAATCAAAGTCTATAAAACCTGGAAAATTTCAAAATTCCAAAAAGAATCCGTTAGCCTCCCAGACAGAAACCGAACCATGGGGGAGACAATGAAAGAAGTGAAAGTGAAAATTTCATACATAGCTAAATTAATTGGAAATAATCTCGTTTCTCTCTTATTCCATTTTCGCAGAGGGAACATGAAATTTTCCAAGGGAGAAGTATGCGGGAAGAAACGAGAGAAAAGAGAGAAGAACATGAGTCAAAAGGCAAACGGGGAGGACCGAATAAAAGGAGGATGCGTAATTTCGGGTAAATCGCCGCCTTTTACCTGAGAAAAGAACAAGGTCAATTCAGGAGAGACTCTCTCCCCTCTTTTCATACCATTGACCGGTAATGGGGGAACGTTTTCGGAAGAAGAATAGGAACACCATCTTTCACGAACAGATAACATCTTCCGAAGAGAGAGACAACCTCCTATAAGTCATAGGTTATCACACTTTGGTGGCAGAGTGTATGTATGTATTCGGGAATTGGCAATTATCGGATCAAAGGAGTGGGTGGTTAATCGGCGTGAAGGACATGAAACTGTTAAGTGGAGTATTCGAGAGGAAAAAATGGGTGTGAGGGGGGGCTTCGGTTTTTTTGGTTAGAGTCAGGTTTATTGGTTTCGGGGACGTCTTGAAACCAGAGAACTGTGAGGGCTATGTTGAGGAGCATTAAATTTCGAATGCTGCGTCTCACTCTCTCTCTCGCGCTTCTCGGTTGTCGGGCTGCAACTTTTGGCCGGAAGTTGAGGGGGGTTCGGCTTTTGACCGGACCTTAGTCGGCTTCTGGCCTAAAGTTGAGCGGGGTTCGGCTTTCGGCCGGACTTTAGTTAGCTTTAGATCGGAAGTTGAGCGACAAAACTGCGACTCGCGGTTTTCGGACAACTTTAGATCAGATCTTAGCCGACTTTAGGTCGGAAGTTTAGGGGGATCCGGCTTTCGGCCGGACTTTAGTCAGCTTTAGGCCGGAAGTTGCCCACAACTTTAGTGCTGCCGACTGGTCGGAAGTTGGTCGGAGGTTGGCCGGATCTTAAGAGCGTCGCGTGTCCGCGATGCGTGCGAACATTTCGTATTTATTTTTTCACCTATTTTCTTTTGATTTTTTCAACTTTTCATTCGATTTTGTCCAAAGTCTATTGATTTGATGAGTCATAAAGTTCAGAAATCATCACTAACGACATTTCAACGTTTCGGATGGACGTTTCGGATAAACAGGGATAGTCGTTCGAAAGGGAAACTTCGTGAGTTTGTTTTCTGCGTGCAAAGAGAATCTATAACCAAAATTCTTCAGAAAACCAGATTCAAAAAGAAGCTCTTCCCTGGAATCATCGTTTCAACCACATAGCGAACACCTTTGCATTTCGAATCTTTCTTTGAACGGAGCTGTGTTCAAACAAAAGGAATCTGGTAGGATTATGGAGTCAGTTCATTTTGAGTGTCGAAGTGAGTTACTCGTCAAAAAATTGATGGTGAAATCGTCATGTTAAGGCTTTGCAACATACTCCAGCTACAGCTCATGTTCGGTGTACCGTTGAAGGAAAAAGGGAAACTCAAAGAGACGAGAGAATGTGTTAGCATTCTCAAAATAAAGCTTAAGTTCAGGCGTTTCTATCGGAAAGTGAGTTTAACAGTTATTTGAACCGATGTTCAACTACACTGCTTCAGAGCTCTCGAAAAAGTGCTTCACTTCTCTCGGCCGATGACTTCAAAAGCAATTGTCACAAAAAACTTCACATGTGCTGATGAATCAATAACTCGGAACAGCTCGAAACTCAAAGTTTCCCACGAAAGATGATTGACGATTCAAGGGAATGGTAATCTATTTTTTTTTGTTTCTCAAAACAAAAAGTAATCGCTTTTCAGAGAGCGCTACCAACAACAAATACTCTGAAGAAACCATCAGTACTCATCGAATCGATTCGAGTTGCTGACAACCATAAAAGGAATTCTTTTCTCGCCGAATTTTTCGAGCTTTTGTAACAAATTTTATTTTAGTTTATTGGTTTCTGTTGTAAAGAGGTTTTTTTGCTTAAATAAACTAATTTTTACTACTTGTTTTGCAATATTTGAAGCAGAAAGAGCCTAGAAGGGCGGAGGTTAGCCGGGAATAGGTCGGACGTAGGTCGGAAGTTAGCCGGACGTTAGTCGGATCTTGGCCGGCTTCAGGGCGTGTCTTGTCCGGAATCCGACCAACCTCCGTGCTAAAGCCGGCCAACTTCCGGTCTAAAGTTGCCGGCGACGCCCGAGTTAGGAGCTTATAATTCCACTCCTGAAGGTCGGCAGCAGTTTTCGAAAAATGCGAACCCTGGTTTTTCAACAACTTTTAGTACCTATTACATATTTGAGTGCCATATTATAAATAAGCAAGTTAGATTTGTCGCTAACTAAAAAAAGCTAGACAGAGCTCAAACGCGTGGCGAGATATCCTCCCAAATCACGTAATGTTCCTTTGAAAGTGTGCCAACAGACTGCAAATTTCCGAGCCCGGATCAGCTGATTGTTAACTAAGCCTGTTAGCCCCGTAACCGATGGATGTAAATAGGAATAAAGTGTGAGGAAGCCCATCCATTTGGAAACCTGCACACTTGAAAATTGTCGATTCGCAACCAGGTCATTTTGGAAAGCACATTTTTTCATCGGGACGTTTTAAAACTGGCCATTTCAAAACTTGTCTCTTCGAAACTCTGTCATTTAAAAACCTGCGGCATTTACACGGTGAGCAAGAACGTACTGTAGCAGGGCCGTTTGAGGAAAAAGTCCCGGTCTAGATCCAAAAGATAATTTTAAAAAAAATGGCAAAATCAGTTGTGGCCAAAATGGGCCACTTTTTTCAAAAATGACCTCTTTGAGACGGTTTTTAGGGTATTTAGAGCAGTTTTTGAGCGTTTTCGTTGTGGTATTCGGAATCAGCACACTTGATTACATATTTTAAAGCAATAAAAAATTTTGCCCGGAATCCTCCTTTAAAAGAGCATGGACAAATCTTAAATCAGCTTTTTCGGAATATTTTCTCCGATTTCCAAGCTGCTCTCAGCCTAGTCCATTGGTTTAGTTTTTTCAACAAGCTCCGCCCCTTACAATCTTGTCACGTCGATATTCTGATGTAAGCATCTCAGAAGTCCGGTAGAAATCAAAGTAGTACACAAGTGCAAAAAAAGTACGAGAAAAGTTGAAGGCGACGGAAAAAAGAAGGAGGAGGAGGAGGTCAAAAAAGGGGAAGCCGCCAATTATCTTGTCATGTTTACAAGTTTCGAAGAATCTGACCTGACAACTGACGCCTTCTGAATCTTTTGTGGGGAGAGTCTTCTGAACTTTGTCGAAGGACAAGACATCCAGGAATCAAAATTTGGTTAAAATTGGCAATGGAGTTCGTGGATCTGGTCTAGTTGACAATCGTTAAGAAAATCTTGAAAAAAAAATACAATAGAAATTTTCAGTTTTTTTAGAGTCCTTAATTTTTCGAATCTGGAATCGATAACTAGTTTGAAGTGATAGTGGTTGAGAAAATTTCTCTCCAAAACTCGAAATGAAAAATCTCAAAAATCCCTTAAGGATAGCCACTCCCTTCTAGCCTCCCCTATCTACATACTGCATACCTACATACATATACGAAATTCCAATTGACCTACAAAATAGCTACCTAACACATTAATCCATGTCTCCAGGGGACATCCAACAAATGACTATTCTCTTCTCTCTCTCATGAGACACTTTCATTGAACCCACCCTTTGCGACCCCAACAAACCTTTGAGAAATGTCTCAAGTTTCTGGCGAAAGAAGAAATATGAGATAAACTGACACAAAACTCTAAAAAAAACTTTGCCAACAGCTGTGTCGATGAGACGAGAAGTGCAAGAGTACATGTTGAGACGGATAAGCATCTAAATCGGTGTCCAGGGATAAGGAGGAAGTGAGGGGGCAATACGTCATTTTGAGAGAATCGCACTGTTTTAGGGGAAGGAGAAAACTATGGAAAATGGGGTTTCAGGAAAGTAAAATTTCAGGAAAAGTATTCACAAAACACAGCTCTACCTCTCGAGAGACGCAGAGAAGCAGACACTCTCGCTTCTCTGCTCCTCTCACTTAAGTTTAAAGATGCGTAACTCAGAAGCGAAGCTAGATATCAAAAAAGTTTCAACTACAAAGTTGCTCAGCATAAAATTTCATACATTTTGCAGTTTTTAACTTTTTTCCATCTCTGTTAGTTTTTGAGTTATACCCCTTCAAAGTTGAAATCAGAGAGCGAGAGACGCAGAGAAGCGTTGGTCTCAAATGCAACTGACCTTAATGACTTTTCTGTAAAATTTGACACTGAAGCTAAAGCTCTTTGAAAAATACATGAATGTTTCCCGACGTCTTTTACATTGAAGCACATCTGGTTGCATTCAGCGATGTATAATAGAGCTGCAGCCAGATACTAGATGAAATTTATTCACATAATAAGAAACACAAAACATGCTGTACTAATCAAGAAAACGTGCATTCTAGAAAATTGGGCGGAGCAAGATGGTGTGGTCCCAAAATCTCGAATCCTGAACACTACGAGAGTTCAAAAAAGCGAGGATTCAGAAATTTCGAAAGAATCCGATACGCAAAAAAGGGACGCCGCCAACTATTTTTCAGAAGTTTCCACAAGTTTCGAAGAATCTGACCTGACAGATGACGCCTTCTAACGGTAAGACTTTTCTGAACTTTTTTGACCAACAAGGAAATGTAGAAGTTTGGAACTTCAGTGAAAGTTTCGAAAGGTTTCTATTGACTCACAAGTACGATCAAGGTTCGTTGACCCGAGCCAAGAGAAGAGCAAATCAAAAACTTGAATGGGCAAAAGTTTTCAGGTCAAAAAAAAAGAAACTCTGACACTGGCTATTTGAAGGACCCAATGGAAAAGTGCTACCACTCTCCTCTGTGTTTTTGTTACAACCCGGCCGCTCTTTGACAACTCACAAAGATTGATGGGCCATCTTTCTGTTTCTCTTCGGGTTTTATGAGTTTTCATTTTAGAAACACGTCGTCGTGTGTTTCAATGGGAGGTGGCAAAAGAGAGACAATAGGGAGGAGCTGGGAGTGTGAAAAATTTGAGCAAAAGGTGCCATCGGATGGGGGATAGAGATGGGAGATGGTCAAGGTGAGAACATTGACCCTTCCGCATCGCAAAAAAAATTATGCGTGTCTGTAGTGCTCTCTCTCTCTCTCTCTCTCTCTCTCTCTCTCTCTCTCTCTCTCTCTCTCTCTCTCTCTCTCTCTCCTGGTTATAATATTTGTTACCGTATTCTTACCCTTCCTCAACTTTACCTTTTCTTTACGAGGTCTGCTCTTTCGGGTGAACCGTACATAGATCGAGAGGGGAGGGCACACAACTCCCGAGACCGTTCATATATTTATTCAAACGGCACAGACGGACCCCGAGAGGTCGGTCCATCAGGTCCTCTCATTTGCTCAAATGAATGACTGCTGCATCAACCCGGGTGTATTTTCCTATTGCCAACCTGAGACATTGGCACAGTATATCTTGGAAGTGTTTTTTTTTAAATTTTATACTCCTTTCCCTCGTTCACTGCGCCCCTCCACTTGAATATCACGATCATCATAGAGCATCACCCATAGTTTTGAATCCATACATCCATTCTTCAGATTTTCCAGTTCAATTTTCGCAACTGTCACATTTGGCTATTCTACCCGGCAAAAATGAGTTCCCGACGAGAGGAAATGGTAGGTCGTGGCTTGTACTGATATAAAGCATAGATATTAGGCAAACGGCGCCAAAAGCAACCAAGATTTTTACACCATTTTTGAAAATTATTGAGCCCTAAATTGCTCCGAATGAAGCCGAAGGACAAAAGCGAAGAAACTTTCAAAAATGGTGGAAAAACCTTAAAGGCGCATGATCTTTGACGTGCGAGAGCGGTGGGGCGCGGTTACCTTTTTACGCAATTTGTCTGATATTTGGGCATGAGTCTTACTTTCTAATAATAAAAATTAAGGTCTCAACTGGTTTGGATCTCACAGCATACCCCAAACGACGCGGATCCTCGAGCATATTTTTAGGCATCCTCTGCTTGTGCTTGTACACTGGATTAATTGTGTTCTGTTTTTACCTGGCATGCCTGATTATATTCACTGATGAATTCTCTGAACAGAAAATATTCGAGAGGAAATTCCCGAAAAAGTTTGTCAAGGAATATTTCCGGGAGTTCCTCGAGGAGTTTCTGGAGCAAAAGGGTCTGACTACGGCATGCGATTGCAAGAAGGAGTTATGAAGATAAACCCGCTTTAAAGAATCTGTTAATTTCTCAACAAATTTCTCTCTCCACCCACAACAATCTCATCATTTATGTGTCTTTTCCCCATTCGTCATCATACTCCATTTTTATTTTCGTTGTTTTTCACAATTTTCTGCCTGAATTCGCAGATTTTAGAATGTACTCTTTGCTGTATGTTTTAAAATTTCTGATTTTTTTCATATCTTTAAAATCCATGCGACTCATTTTGAAGCTCGGGAGGTGTATTTGAATGAATAAATAAATGTATACAAGATAACGTTTGGCTATTGTCGCAAGAGAAAATCAGCTCATCTGAAAACTAGATTAACAATAAAATGATTCGAAGCGGTTCACCATCATGATTAGATAACTACTATATTTGCAAAAGATTCAGCTGTGAAATAGTGCTTTACAAAAAGATACTTTCATCTCAATTTATTGGCGGGGTGGCCACTTCATGGATTAGGATAAATGGGTTAACTGAGAGTCTGAGTAAAGGCGTTACTGAGTGATAAGAATCCGACGTGGATCGAATCCTCATACATGATGATTCCGAGAGATCTCCCTTTCGGCTATCTCTTGTTGGCTCCTACTTCAACTCTGAAGGAACATCGCGTCGTTCCTGCTCCGATGGAGGAGCGGAGGGGTCGCTTCCCTCCCTCTCTTTTTCTGATGAGCTGTTTTTATCTTGCAACAATATCTAAACGTTTTCTTGTATACATTTATTTATTCATTTGATAAATACGCCTCCTGTGCTTCAATATGTGTCATATAAAAAAAGAACAGCGGAGAGAGAAGGTTTCGAGAAACATACAATATTAACTGTCAGTTGAGAACAGTCGAGGAAGATCGTAGTGAAAGGTAGGATTATAAGATGGTGTGGATGGAATAGTAACTTTTAATAAATAGGAATGAGATGAACATGAATATACAATCAATGAGTTATATCCAAATAGCAATTAAAAACTTCCAGAAGGATGTAAGGGTTACATTAAGGAAAGGAAAAACCAGAAATGATGAAAAAAAAACGATTACATTTCAAAATCTGCGAATTCAGACAGAAAATTGTATACAAAGCAACGAAAATGAGAATGGAGTATGATGACGAATGGGGAAAAGACACATGAAAAACGAGGTATTCAGTTGTTGTGGGTGGAGAGGAAATGTTTGTCGAGAAATTAACAGACTCTCTAGAGCAGGTTTATCTTCCTAAAGTCCTTCTTGCAATTGCATGCCGCAGTCAGACCCTTCTCCTCCAGAAACTCCTCTAGAAACTCGCGGAGATATTCCTTGACAAACCGTTTCGGGAATTTCTTCTCGAATATTTTCTGTTCAGACATTCCATCCGTGAATATCACCAGGTACATTAGGAATATGAGCATTCCAATGACGAAAAAAATTACGAGCGTGGTGAATATGATCATGGGAATCGGCATTTGGGTCCGTTTCGAGAATGCTTGGACATCCACATATTGCTTTGATATCCAAACAAATAGAGGGCTGAAAAAATATCAATTGCTAACGACAAGGCTTTGGAAATACTAAATAAACAACATATTGTGTTGTGTACTCTTCGAGTGTGAACGGATAACATACCTTTTCTGCTTTTGAACATCGACCTGCTCCGTCTTCAGCACCGTAATTTCGTTTCCATGAGGCGAAGATTTGGAAGTGTCTTCCTGGAAGCAAAAACAAGATTCGATGTTGATGTTTCATTTTTCTAGAAGCTCATCCATTTGGAGTGTTACTTCGGTGGAGCGAACTTGTATTGTAAAAAGTCCCGAATATCAATGTTTTCCATCAGTACAAGAGCCCGACCTACCATTTTCTCTTGTTGGTTA
Organism: Caenorhabditis sp. 40 LS-2015; assembly: GCA_900536305.3. NCBI lineage: Eukaryota > Metazoa > Nematoda > Chromadorea > Rhabditida > Rhabditidae > Caenorhabditis > Caenorhabditis tribulationis. The sequence continues at coordinate 59,767 of LR544108.1, forward strand.
CTTATTTTCGTCATTTCTCTTATTATTGTGACAGTTGCAAAAATGTGATGAGCTGAAAAGTCTGAAGAATGGATTTATGGATTCAAAACGATGGATGAGGCTCCATGGTGAACGAGATAGTCAAGTGGAGAGACGCAGTGAAAAATGGAAAGGAATAGAAAGTTGAAAAATATGTAACACCTCCAAGATATACTGTTCGAATACCTTGGGTTAGCAGTCGGAAAATACAAGTCTTTAGTGCACCAAGCATTTATTGAGCGAATGAGAGGTCCGTATGGACCGACCTCTCGCGGTCCGCCTGTGCGGATCGAATGCATACGTGAATTGTCTCACGGGTTGTGTGCCCCCCTCTCTCCATCTTGATGAGATGTACAGGTCACGGTCACCCCAACCTCTAATTCGGACTGCAAATCTCAATAGAGCGCAATTGCATAACTAGCGGCGCCGGGAATTTCTTTTTTTGTTTTGAGTGGTGAAATCACCAGTTTTTAATTGTTTTTTCAAGGAAACCAACTTTGCTCCTATGCGTGGACCATTCCTGATGACAGATCCGATTTTATCATTGAACACACAAAATGGGAAACAACTCTTTCAGTTTTCAATATTTTCAGACGTTTCACAGCTCAAAAAATTCGCTATGAATTTATCTTCAGTAATCCGAGAGAACAGAGAAGAGATGGAAGTGTGGATGGTAAGATTCAGTACATAGAAATGGGGTGAACAGAATATACAAAGCGAGGTTTTCTTTCTGTTTAAGTACGTTGGGTATTGGAGATTTTTCCATCACTTAATTCAATCAATAAATTCAATCCAAATGGCACTTCCAGAAACTTTCAGAAAGATGTGAGGGGTACATGGATTTTAAAGATGCTATGAAAAACAAGAAATTTTAAAACATACAGCAACGAGTACATTCTAAAATCTTCGAATTCAGCCAGAAAACTTTGTATACAAAACAGGAAGAGATACATAAATGATGAGGTATTCAGTTGTTGTGGGGGGAGAGGGAACATTTGTCGAGAAATTAACAGATTCTTGTAGAGCAGGTCGATTTATTTTCATAATTCCTTCTTGCAATTGCATGCCGCAGTCAGACCCTTTTGCTCCAGAAACTCCTCTAGAAACTCCCGGAGATATTCCTTGACAAACCGTTTCGGGAATTTCCTCTCGAACACGTTCTGTTCAGAGTTGTAATCCGTGAATATTGCCAGGTACATTAGGAATATGAACATTCCAACGACGACACACATTCCGAGCATGGCGAATATGAGCAAGGGAATCGGCATTTGGATCCGTTTTGAGAATGCTTCGATATCCACATATTGCTTTGATATCCACACAAATAGAGGGCTGAAACAAACATCAATTACTGACGACAAGGCTTTCGAATTATCAAAAAAAAAAAACAACATCTCGTGTTGTGTATCCTTCGAGTGTAAACTGATTACATACCTTTTTTGCTTTTGGACATTGACTTGCTCCCTCTCCAGCACCGAAATCTCGGTTTCATGCGGCAGAGATTCGAAAGTGTCGTCCTGGAAGCAAAAACAAGATTCGATGTTGATTGGTGTTTTTTTTTCTAGGGGCTTATCAAATTTTCGTTTGCCACCCACTCAACAAAAAGTTAAAAACAAAAAAAAAGACAATGTATACTTGTTTTTTTTACAGAACAAATCCGCTCCATCGAAGTTGGGCTTTAAATGTTGGGCCAAAAATCTTTTCCCACTTTTTATATCAGTTTTTGACCCATGAAAAAACAGCGAAAAATGACGACTTCCAAGTAAAAATGAGAGACAATTTAAGCCTAACTTCGGTGGAGCGGGCTTGTATTGTACACACTAAGACTAATACCCGAATATCATTGTTTTCCATCAGTACAAGAGCCCGACCTACCATTTTCTCTTGATGATTACTTATTTTCGTCATTTGTCTTATTATTGTGACAAGTGCAATAATTTGTGAGCTGGAAAGTCTGAAAAATAGATATATGGACTGAAAACGATGGATGATGTTCTATGGTGAACGAGATAGTCAAGTATAGAGACGCAGTGAAAGAGGGAAAGGAATAGAAAGTTGAAAAATGTGTAACACTTCCAAGATGCAAATACCCTGGGTTTAGCAATAGGAAAATACACGTCTTTGGTGCATCAAATTTTCATTTGAGCGACTGGGAGGTCCTCTTGGAAAGACCTCTCGGTGTCCGCCTGTGCCGTTAGAATAAATATATAAATCGTATGTATTTGTTCACGTGAGGGAGGTAGGAGGCACGGCCGACCAAACGATAAAGCAGAAGCAGAGAGAGAGAAAGAGAGAAGCAGAAAGAGAAAGAGATAAGCAGAGAGAGAAAGAGAGAAGCAGAGAGAAAGAAAGAGAGAAGCAGAGAGAGAAAGAGAGAAGCAGAGAGAAAGAAAGAGAGAAGCAGAAAAAGAAAGAGATAAGCAGAGAGAGAAAGAGAGAAGCAGAGAGAGACAGAGAGAAGCAGAAAGAGAAAGAGATCAGCAAAGAGAGAAAGAGAGAAGCAGAGAGAAAGAAGCAGAGAAAAGCAGAGAAGGGAAAGAGGGAGGGAAGCGCAGAGGGAGAGAGAAAGATGACCCATCGATCCCCCCTGGAAGCCTTTGCTCATGGCATTTGTGAGTGGTAAATAGAAAATTTCTATAGAAGCATTTGAACTTTTTACTGAAGTTCCAAACTTATTACATCGTTTAGTTTTTTTGCGGGATACCGCGAAAAGGGGAACATGCAAAGATCGAAAAGCTCTTTTGAGCTTCGCGGGAGATCGAATTGATCTATATGGTATCAGCTATTTTATAGCTCAAGACTCAAAGTTCATCCACTATGAGCTTTTCGAATACAACACACGAGACCATGTTACATTCACTCCTCCGCACTCGCGGAGACCGAAAAGTCGGTCCACCGGGACATCTATTGGGACATAAAGATCTGCCGAGTTGTCGGATCCTAGACCAGCTCTTAAGATCACCATGAGAATCCTGCATCTTTTTACTATCAGATGTCAATCGAAGTTCTGATTGATTCTGATTTTTTTTGAGTTTGAGGTTAGCTTTGGGCAGAACTCCATGTTCCGCACTCTTTGAGTTTTCAGACTATTCCATATGTATTTTACATTTGATTTTCATCGATGAAGTACGGTTTTCGGAAAAACAACAAATCATCCAGATTTTAACTTCCACAATCCCAAACAACACCGAACAGAGTCGTCAGCAGACATGGCCAATTTCGGCCCGGCCCGGGTGGCCCAGTTAGGAAAGTTTGAAAAAATTGTTGAGTAATTTTTTTCCAATTTTTTTTTCAAAAGGTGTCAAACACAAAAAAAAACTCAACTCAAATCAAAACATCGTCGGAAAAGTGATTTTCAAAAAAAAAAAACCGGCCCGACCTGTAGCATGTTTGGTCGTCAGTGGCCGTAAATCTTCAGAGTATCTTTCCATATTTTATCTTATTTGTACAACCCTCTAGGCTTGGGTTGAAATCGTTGGACTTTCGAGCTTCCTGGTGATTCAGCGCAGGTCTCCGTTTCAGGCTCTTCCAATTTCCCTTTACTATTCTCTTGATGTTCCCTCAACTTTCTTCAAACTTCATCCCTTTCCATCGTAATCCCTCCCTCTTTCACTTTTCATCTTCTCCACATTTTGTTGTGTTTTTTTCCTCCCTTACCCCAAAACCTCATAACACATCCTAATCCCTTCCCCCTCCAGACCCTCTTACTTTCAACGGCCTAACCTAATCCATTTTTTTCAGACGGTACGATACTTCTACCCAATAACTCGTTACACCCATTCACTCGGTCAGTTCAGCGAAATAGCTTCGGAATCGGAATCCCCCCTCCCTCCCCTCATAGTCACATAGTCAATGGTGGAACAGATTAGGCTTAAAGGATGATGAAACTTTTAGCGGGGGAGGGGGAGAATGGAAAGTCTACACCAATGGCATCTCATTATACTTTCAAACAAGAATTTTTTGGCTTCCCCCAAAGATTTGGAGAGAGAGGAAGAAACAGAGAAGACATCCAACTTTTTTCTGAAAAAAAATGGGGTGTTTAGCGTTCAAGTGATGGCTGTAAATGGTAATTGGAGAATTGTTACAACTGGCGAAAAAAGTGTGCATTTACAATCGAAGACGAGTAATTGCACTTTTTATTGGGATCAGGAAAAGAAACAGTAACTGAAAAAGGAATCTCTCTGGTACTCAAGGAGGGCTCAAGCTCTTAGACAACTAGCCACCCTGAAGTTATCCGATTCATTGAGATTTTGCGAAGAACAATAGGACTTGACCCTTATGTTGAGTGCATTTGTTAAATGGTGAGGTTTCAGGTTACTGGAGCTGTACACTTTGGTTTTGTAAACCTGAGAAAAGCTTTGGGTTCCAGTGTTCCGATTGCTCCATTGAATGGGACTAGTTAAACTCGGCAAATATCGAAAAGAACATTGAAATTCGGTCATGTTCCTTTAAAGTACTTTATCAGCTGTTTTCGAGGTGAGACACCGTGGTGGCCGAGGTGTCGGATGTTAGGCCACGGCAGACTTTTCTTTTGCATATATCACCATGTTTCAACAGCTTTCATAATCAGCTGTTCAAGAAGCCTGGAATTTTCGAGAAATTCCGAGATTCTACAGTTCTGAAATTCTAAGAAAACCAAGAAAACTCTGTTGAAATTTCCAACTTCTGAAAGTCTTAGACTCGACGTTTTCGAATCTTCGGAGCTTGTGAGAATCCAAAAACTTTCGAAAATTCGAGAATCCAAAATTCAGAGATTCTGGAGGACACCTGAAATCTCAACTTCTGATTCGGACATGCGGGATTGAACCGGACACTCGGACAAACCGGACAGTAGCGAAAATCTAAAACTGGACGAGTTTCCAAGACCTGGAAAATCTGGAAATTCAGTCGACCTGTTTTTTCATTAGTCAGAGAATTAGGAGGTCTTAGTAGACACGAAATTCGAGGATCTTAATTCATGTGATCTCAAAATCTGCATTGCGTTTCCTTCTGAAAATTCTTAGAAAAGATGACTAGAATGGTAAAGAACCTTTGGAAAGTTTGACCCTAAACCTCATTATCAGACATTTCAGAATCTCGAAATCAAAAACTTCCGAGACTTTGATATTCAGAAGTTCAAGGACCCCACAAAAAAATCCAGATTCCCAGTCTTGTGTGTACATTCATATACACTTGTTCCCATCACTTCCTTCTCCCGACACCCCTAATTACATCCATCATCAAGAAAAGGTCCTTGGCACAAATATCCTCAATGATGGCGCCAATCACAAAGGCGACACCTCATATCCAATGCCATCATCATCATCATCGTCATCGTCAAGGAAGCTCCGCCCCCTCTTTTTTCCGTCCTTTTGCTATGTGTTTGTATTTCTTCGCCCCTGGCCATCATCGACCGTTTCAATTTCCTCCCACCACCACTCTCCGTACTTTTCTGCGGAAAGTAGCATTTAAGCGATTGCGTCAGTCTCTCATTTTCCGTTCCTGACCATTCTTGCATTTATGAAGATTAGTAGTCGCCTCAAATGATTATGGACTTTTTTGTTGTGGAGACGGTCTTCGCGTGGCTCTTGATTGTGAGGATTGCCTTGGCTGAGAATAACAAGATTGACTACAACTACTACTATCCACAAATGTCACCGCCGAGATTGGTAAGTTTCTGTTTGTCCGGATGTCCAGAAATAATGAAATTTGACCAGAGAGAGTGCTCATTTTCATGATCAAGAACATCCTTCAATTTTTCTCGATTTTCTGAGTTTCTAGACTAACTCAATATCATTCACAGAAAAACCGATCTCATAAGAATGGTACGTGGACAAAAAATCGGGCCCGAAATGGGTCGGTCGAAAAAAATTTAGCAAATAGTGAAACTTATTTTTTAGCCAGTCGGATTTTTCCGAACCATTTGAACCCTTGTTAAACTGATTGTCCTCGAACTTTAGACACACTATTATCTAGTCGAGCAGTTGGAAATTGAGTTTTCGTCTTAAGTTTTGAGATTTTTCGTCTTTCGTAGAAACGGTTTTTCGTAGTTAGAATGTCCCAGGATTTACTTCCCGCTACTATCCGTTAAGCATTTACATGATTTTCTAGATGTCTGTTTGTGAATCTGTATGTTTTTCTGTCAGACACGATGGTCAGATTTTCATTTTCAAAAAAAAGTAACACCTAGACTCCTAGCTCTGTTTCCTACTTTCAGGACAATTTTATTATTTTCGAGTTTGCCATTAGCACAGACGGATAAGCTCCAAGAACTTCAGAATCTAGATTTCTAGGCCACAATTCCAAAATACCGGGTCATCGAATATACTCGCCTTCCTCTTGCTCTCCTCTTTCCTATTTTTCTTTTGTGTAAAATCCTCACGCTCCTAAAAACTCATAGCCATTGGCATAGACTGCTCTGGTCATTTTCTAGTACTTTTGAAGGAACATAGTGGCTCAAAACTTGAATGTTGCTTCAAAAAATTACCATTTGAGTTTCTCGGTTTCCATTACAAAGTTCTAGACATTTTTTTGGTAGGAGTTATAGAAACCGAGATACCGTAAAAACTATTAGATAGCCACCCCTAATTGAATGTCAGCCCCTAATACAGTGCCACCCAGATCACCTCCGAACAATACAGTGCCATGGCACTCTAATAAAGTTTTTACGATAAATTCGATCAAAGTGACGAGAATGGGTGCCAGTCTATTAGAAAACAGAGTTTCTTCAGTCATCCTCGAGTACTGCAAGGTCATCGTTAAAACTGCTCAAACTTAGGAGCCTAGGAGAACTTGAATTTCCCAACCTGCCTTCTCAAATGCTTCTTTCATTTCCAGGAGTGCGGCTCCGAAGGCATCCGCCTGCACATCAGCCCCACGGGCACATTCGGCGGCCACGTCTACGTGCGTGGATTCTTCCCGCAAACGTGAGTTTGACCTCATTGACCTACATCATATAATTTGATCTATTTACGCTCAATATGTAGCAAAATGAAACTATACTCGGGGACAACAAAAAAAAAATCATGGACTGTTTATTTGTTTTGAGGAGGGTGGGCAAAGGATGGGAAGTATAATTTTCCAAGGACAGTTTTCAATGTGTGTGTATGTTACTTTTTCGAAAATGTGTAATAACTGGGGACAATGGAATTCGAGGATGGTGATGGGAACAGGAACGGACAGAAAATGAGAGGGGGAAGGGATTAGCTGGGGACATCGGGACAGACAGACAAACACACTCCAGATGTCCACCTCCACATGTTTTCTAGAGTCTGCCATCTGAATTACTGTACTCGACTGACAAATCAGCCGATCGTCATGGATCTCCCCTTCCGAGGACCGTGCAATGTGAGGAGGCGGAGAAATGTGAGTCTTCCAACGATTCTGATGGATTCTGAGATTCTGAATTTTGCCCAGGTCACCCCTCCTTCGATCTCCTACGACGTCACCGTCATAATTCAACATCACCCAATGTTCATCACATCTTTCGACAAGGCATACCGATTGAATTGCATCTATCGGCAACAGGAATCCGTGTTACAGCAGAGGATCAATGTTTCGTGAGTGTGCTCTATCGAAAATTGTCAACAGAGCACATTTGTTTTGGCTCATAAGGACACTGCACACTTTTAGAATATCGCAACCATGCTCTACGGTTAATCTATTCAGAGACATCCCCTCAACTTCTCTACAGAGCAAGAATGCTCCCCGCTGTCGATACGATGTACTTTCGGGCTCTCTAAATGGTCCAATCGTGAAGATGGCCAATGTTGGGGATATTGTGGTGCACAAGTGGACTTGTGATAGTGGTAAGTGGGCGGAGTCTGAAAATGGACATTTTATAAAAATTGAATAGACTGAAAGTCGAGTTTTTCACCTTCTGAATGATGGTAAAATCGTTGCTCTATGACGTCTAGGTGTCGAGATGCAGTCGTTCGAAGTGTAAACGTTAGAGACGCAGACAACCAGACACTCTAAATGTCTGCGTCTCTCGTAGCCGGTTAGAGACTTTCGTCGTCTGCGGCTCTAACCCCAAACTTTGAACGGTCATATCTCGACTCCCAGAAGAGCTAGAAAGTTAAGAAATTCCTTGTCTGAATCCGAACTCCCTGAACATATTTTTAGCTCTATGAAGAGCCTGAAAAATGCCAACAAAATCTTAAAACTTTCCAGACCGCTATGGATTCGTCGTTCACTCGTGTGTGGTTCGCGACGAGTCGGGCAAGGACTTTCAGTTTATCGATGAGCGGGGGTGAGATAATGTGATCAAATACGCTCCATCGAAAATCTGGAAAAGCTGAAATTTTGATGGAAGTCACACGTGGTTAGAGTGTGGGGTCGAGAAATCTCGAGAATCGGGTTGTTTTATCGATTCTCGAGTCTCGAGACTCGTTCTCGAGATTTCTCAAGATTTCTCGAATCGTGTTTGAAATCTGGAGGTTTTGAGTCTCGAGATTCGAGGTTACTTGATATCTTCAAGTCTCGAGATCTCGAGAACGAGATACGGAGCTCGAGACCGCACTCATGGTCTAGGATCTGAAAACTCGAACGAACAAAAGTGGCTAGTTGCCGGATTTTCGGCCTAGACTAGGATGAGCAGATGACCATCATGCACATTTTTGTTCATTTCGCCGCTTTTCTCCAGATGCGTCACAGACTTCACACTATTCCCCGAAGTCACCTATTATTCCGACCTCAAATCCGCGTTCACCGCCGTTCGTGCCTTTCGGTACGCCGACCAAGTGATGGTCCATTTCTCGTGCCAAATCACAACCTGTCAGAAACAGGAGAACGGCTGCGAGGGTATCTCGGTAAGAGTCTTTTTGTCTGTTTATCTGCTTGTTCGGATATCCAAAAAAAAACAAAATTTCAGCCCCCAATCTGCAAGCCTATGGATTTGGGACCGATCAAAGTGCACTATGTGAAGCATAGAAATAAAGAGATTGGAGAAGATCCAAATGCAGCGGTGGAGACGTTACCTCCAAGGGTAAGGACCACATCTGGAAAATGGATTAATGGGGAAGACTCGACGACGTCTACAGTTAGGTCCACGACTACACGGGCTCAGGCGTTGGCTTACTCGAGCACCACTTATCGGGCAACGACGACGACAGAAGAGGAGGAGCGGAGGAAGGGGTTGAGGGATGAGGTTGGTTTTCAGTTTTTGTAGAAACTTTTAAAGTTAGCATCAGAGCGAGGATGCTGATCAGCATTTCCAATTTCTGTATTGAAAAAAAAGTTGAGATTTTAAAAATTTTCAAACGAAAAAATTCAAAAATTTTTGTGGATTTCCGATGCATGAATCTTAACATTAGGATAAGTTTCCAAGACTTGTAAAATAAAGCAAAACATTTTTGAAATTCTAAAAAAATTTGATATTCAAAAATTCCAAAAATTTGAATATTTCGAAAAATGAAAAAAAAAAGTGTATTCGAAAATTTGAAAACATTATTTTTTGATGCAAAAATCAAATGTTCAGAAGCACAGAATCCTTCAGAATCAGGAATCTGGAACTCTCACTTTGAAATTTCGAAATTTCAGAACCCCAAAATTTTCGAATCCTTCAGAATCTTAAAAAATTTCATCAAAAACTATAATTGGAAATTTTCTTGGTTTTTCAAAACTTCAGTTTTTGATGAAGAACACTTTCGAGATTCTGATGATTTTGTAATTACAAAAGATGTACGACTTGGTTCCTCTGTCATAACCCTTGTAATCATCTGTTAGAATATCCTAGGCTAGTTGCAGGAGACCACTTGGGGAAGTCCTGGGCTAGCCGTGACATACTCTTTGTTGGGTAGCGGATTTCATATGGTGTTGAACTTAACACTTTACTTCAAGTGACTTTATTGTCTCAAGCAAAATCAATAAACACAGAGTTAATGATAACAAAGAGCCCCGAACCTGACCGATAGCGCTCTTTTATAGAGACGCTTATCAGCTCGGTTTGGAGAAAGTTGAGGCGGAGACTTGCGCCTTGACAATTTGGAAAACTTTGGGACTCTGAGATTTTAGAATTGGAAATCGTCATGGTTTTGAATCTAAAAATCGTTCGAATTTTGACACTTCAAAATTTCAAAGGTTCTCTTCTCTTTTCACATCTAACCGGTAGTCTCTTATCATCTTCTCTCGTCTCTCTGCGATTAGAGCGCACTTTCATAGTTCAAATGAAGGCGAAAAATAAACAAACATTGCCGTCTCCTCTATGTTTTTCAATAGTCATTTTCCCTTCGTTTCCCTTTTTTCTCCTTTCCCATCCGTCCATCCCATCCATCCTCTCCGGTCCTTCCTCTTTCTCTTCTTCTTCTTCTCATTGCTCCTGTTTTCTCTCCTCTCTCTCCTTCTTCTCCTCTCCACACCGCCTTGTTCCCTTATTCTCGTCTACGGCTGTTCGTCGACTCGTTCGTGTGCAGCACGATGGCCGAGTGGTTAAGGCGTTGGACTTAAGTTCCAATGGTGGTCAACACCGCGTGGGTTCGAACCCCACTCGTGCTAGACAATTTTTTGGGGTTTTTTCATGAAGGTCTCGGGGTGAATTTTGTGTTGAAGAAGGTTCCGTAGTAAAGAATGTTATCTCAACTTGTTTCCACTCAAAAATTTTCAATTTTCAGGAACGCCCTAATTCTTCAAAGTTCCAAAACCAAAACTACGGAGTTCCTCCTAGTCAAAACCAAAATGGTTACGACTTCCCCAATGTTGAATCAGGTGAAGGATTCGGTCAAGATAATGCTGGAGAGCTCGCACCAAAGAGACCGTCAAATTCTGATATCGACGAGTATGGACTGGAAATCGCAAAGGAGAAAAATAGGAAGAATACGCTGAAAATTCCAGTGCTCGCGGAGCCGGAGAAGTTGCCGAAAAGAGGTGAGAGAATTTTGAGACTCTGAGTTTGAATCTGGGAATCTAAGGCTCTCAGAATTTCAGAATCTCGAAATCATTGAAATTCTGAAAATTTTCTCCCTCTAGACAAAAAAAAGTTCAAAACTGTTATCTGGAGAATACCACATTTCTACATCCATTTTTTCCAGAAATCTTCCACGTCGAAACCATCTCCAAAACCATGGAGTCTGCAGAGTCAGACCCTCTACCGTACCCAACAAAAGCGTCCGTCTACCAACACCGAAGTCCGCGAAGTCACAAAAAGGACGAGTTCAACATCACCCTAGAAGTGGAAACGCCGAAAATGTTGATTCTGGAAAATGAGCCGAATGTGGAGAAGGGGAAAACGGAGGCGAGAAGAGAGGCTTCAGAATCAGAAGGTGTTCAGTGTGAGAAAATGGAGAGCTTCATTAGTAACACGATTCTATTGACGTCGCTGGGAGTGCTTCAGGTAAGATTCTGAATTTCAAATTTCTGAATCGGAGGAAGTCAGAGACTTTCAGAATCTCAAAACTTCAGAATTCATCAAAATCTCAAAACGATATAACATGAGATTTTGAAATCTAGAAATCTGAAATTTTCAGAATCCCTCAGGGGTTGGATGTTTTAGAAGTTATGAATTTTAAACTTGCCGCCAAAACTTTTCAAAAAAACTTTCAGATAATATCCATTCTGGCTCTAATCACTCAACGATTCTACTACAAAAAATCCATCGATAAACTGATCAACTATTCGTCCGATGATCGACCCAGGACAATTAGTATATCTTAATTGAAATCTTGGATGCAAACTTTTTTCGCGTTTTCTTACTGGTAGATCAAATCCCAGCACATTTTGAATAGTGGGATTTTTGATCTACCAGCGCAAAAAAACCAAAAAACTTGCACTGAAACTTGCAACCCATCGATACCCGTTTTCCCCCGATACTCAGGTGCTTGAACTGTTCTTATTTATACTGCTCAAATATAAAGTATTATATTTTTCACATTGATTCAAATGTCTTTATTATTTGTTTTTCAATGAGCATAGATTTTTTGAACTGAAACAAGAAACAACCGCTGGGAGATCCCTAAGAAAGAGAGAATGAGAGAGAGAGAGAGAGCGAGAGAGTTCATGGAACCCATATAATACATGAGAAAGACTAAATAAGACTGATAGTAAATTCCATCTCATCCCAACGCTCTCTCCCAGACATCCAGTCCGGGGAACGCGACAGCCTGTCCCGTCTGGAAGCCAGCTCCAACGAACGGAGAGCTCACTCCGAATGTGTGCTTGACGTCGCCCGATTTGTAGTTCACTCCGACGTGATCGTTCTGCTGGTAGTAGCCTCCGACACCGTATCCGTTGTCGACTTTAAGGTTTCCAGCGTCCTTTCCGTGGAGCGGGAAGGAGACGGTATTGTGCTGGCCTCCCTCGACACCAAGCGATTGGACCAGAGGGATGTTCCAGTGGTTCTGAAGAAGAAAGAGATTTTGGATGTGGTTTCAATAGGGGCTTAATTATGTATGAGCGTGTGGTGCATACTTTTGGTGCATAAATTCAATGATCTATTCTTGAGGAGATCATGGCTACAATCTTCCGGCGCCCCGCTATGAAGAAAACTACATAATAACTCGGCTGATCCAGTTGAAATTTCTCTTAAAATCAGAGTCAAAGTAAAATCGACCCTACAGATTCCGATTCTAGAATTAATAATCTGCAAAATGCTCACTCGATTCAAGTTTTGAGCTCTCAAAGTTTCCCTGCAGTTCTTTCAAATCGATGTTACCTTGATCCAAGCTACGGACCGTCACTAGGACAGGTCTCGTTATGGTCTCGTCCATTCCCTAGTCAAGAATCAGTCTCAAAACATTACCTTATACCCGTACATTCCATCGTACCAGTTGGCGCCGACTTCTTGATCTCCGTGGAAGTAGTCTCTGAATTAGCGATTTTTGGACGATCTCAGGGATTTCGCATGGTACACCGAGTCCGCAGAAACAAACCTAATTTTTTGCTTGATAGCAAAGTTCCGCTCATTTCCAAAGGACACCTATGAGTCTTGTCAAGCATCTTACCTCACTCCAACCGAATTTGAAACACCTCCACCCCATGATCCGAACGGGATGCCCAATCCTAGGCCAACTCCGACGGCTCCCTCTTCGTTGACCGGGTAGTAGGGAATTCCCTTGACGTCCACGTTGGCCAAGTTGATGTTGACCTGGAAATGGGGAATGGATGGTAGCCAACAGGTAATCGTTAAAGTCAAAATGCAGTCTCGATCAGAAGTGTATCAATTTTGGTGATTTTCAGTTGAACTATGGTCAACTTTGAGCAGTTCAAAAAGAGATTTCCAAACATCTGATTTTTCTGAAAACTTATGAGTATCTCAAGAAAGTCTAGTTGTCCATTTTTGAAGCTAACAATTTTTTGAGACTACCAAAGTCGAGACAGTTAGACCTAATCAAAAAATGGAGACCCAAATAATGATGTCGCGTCACTATACTCGCTGTAACTCACTTGACAGCTGATTTCCAAACAGAAGTTGTAACTTCCGAAGTTCAGATCTATGATTGCTTCATGCACCCACAACATTTCAATGAAATCGGAACATCGTAAACTGCTTTTTCAAACTTCAATTCAACAACCTACCCCCGAATCGAACGAATTCGCAATGGATGCCAATGGATCGCTCTTCTCGATGAATGGTGCACAATCTCTAAAATATGCTGCACATCTTCCCGCATTCCTCGCCGACGTTTTCTTCGGTTGACAGTGTCTTTGGACGAGGGGTCCGACACGAGCACACTTGGTTTGCAGAATGCGAACTTCTTCGGCGCTCAGGGCTCGGTAGCGCTGGAAATATTGAATGTTTTAAGTTCAAGAGAGTTCATCCTTAAAGCTAGAAAGCTAGACATTCTGCAAAAAATATGTCAACAGTCAAAATGTAGAGCACAATGAGATCTATCGAATGAAACAATAATCAGTGGAAAATGTTGAGGTTGAGCGAAGCTACAGAAGAAGTGCCATATCTCAACTCACAGTCAACATTTTAAACATATCTTTAGTGCAATCGATAGATCTCATTATGCTTCACATTTCGTCAATTGACAACTTATTTGTGGCGTTTTTAGTTTTAGAGATAGCCCGGTTAAACTCACCACTGGCCTCGGCTCTTCTCCATTCGCATCATGAGCGGCCGGCCGGATGGCTCTCTTCATATTTGGAGGAAGTGGGGGAGGTTCGACCACTGAAACATTGGGTTTATTGTCACGTAGGTGTCCAATGTTAAACTAGAGAAATTCCATGTGTAAAATATTTGATCTCTTGTGATGTCATCGGAAGGCGCAAAGCTTGTTGTTACGCAAGGCTTTCACTTTCGGAAAAAGTGTCAGTGATCTTTGGGGATGAATGGATATGTTTGTACTTTGTTCTTCTCCGGAATTTTTAGATTTCTGAGCCAGTTTTCAGAATCAGAACTGAAAAAAGTATTTTCAGATGCTCATAACTTTAACCGCTCAAAATGATTTTTTGTCTGTTTTTCAGTTCTAAATTTGACGACTATGAATACCAATAGATTTCGATAATTGTGAAGCATTTTTTGAGCATTTCAAATCGGTATGTTCCAAAAACTCACTTTCCAATGCTGCTCCCTTTTTTGTGCTGCTTTTTGTACTGGTATGTGTACTGCTACTAGAATCTCTCGCACTTCTTGCCTTCAATTGCTCGCACATCTCCAAATCTGGATTTCGGGCGCATGCCAGCTTTATCAAGTGTTCTCGATCCACGGAGGCATTGACTGGAAAATTGGGAAAATTTAGTTTTTTTTTCAATTGAAATGAGCAGCTTTCAGAATATTTGGTTTGCTTTATTCATTCAATGGAAGTTTTCAAACATTTTGTCTTCAATAGATCCAGGATATTCCGATCGCAAAAGTGATGCGATTTGTAGATTCAGAATGATTTTTTTTTTTCTTAAAGTTACTCGAAAATTTTCTCTGTTTATCTGATCTTTTAAAGAAACTAACAGTTTTTCCTACAAACCACAAAAACTGATATTACCGAACTTTATAAAGTTTCTGTGACCTCTAATTCTAGTCGACAGTTTTCAAACTTCCTTTGAATCTCTGAATCTCTGAATCTCGCGGAAACTTTTCAATCTCTATAAATCTCAAAGCCTCAAACCAGCCACGTTTCTAAAGTTAACCTCACAATTTTGAAGATAGTTATGTCTTAAAAGTTTAATAAGGCTTGGTTATCTGGATCCTAAATCTGTAATCCTCAAAATTACGAACCCATCCTTTTTTCGAAACCTCAGATTCTCAGAATCTCAGAATGTCAGAATCTCAAAATCCTTGGAATCTCAGAACCTTTGGATTCTCAAATCTCACCTGCACAGAATAAAAATATCGTCGACAAAATGTGGAAATAGTTACAGTTCCGCATGGTGGCAATAATCGAATGATGACTGTGATGAAGACGTGTGTGTGTGTGATTTGCGTTAGAAGAAGAGGAAGGGTGAGATGAGATTTTTTACAGCAAAGTATTCGTTTAAAAAACGAGAAGACGTGAAAAAAATTTTTGGAGTAAGAAACAAGGCGCGAGAATGTGAGAAGGAGATTCTTATATGAGACAGGAGAGAGAGAGAGAGAGAGAGAGAGAGAGAGAGAGAGAGAGAGAGAGAGAGAAGCAGAGAAGCAGAGAGTAGGTGATCACGTTCGAATTTAATCAACAATAAAAGGGTAGATCAAAAGTGGGTAGTAGAGGAGGGTGAAGGTCGAATGAAGATGTATTAGCAGGTGGTGTAGACAACAAAAACATAATAGATGATGATGTCGACTTTTGAAAATAAACTAGAACAAGTTGACATATTTCAGAGAATCTCAGAATCTCAGCGGGAGGCACGTGAAAGGACAATAGAGGTGGGCATTTTGGAAGTTGTTCAAAATATTTTTTGCTTCCAAGAAATTTGTCATGTCCTGACCAATAAAGGGGGGATCCAAAAATAAGATGGTTGCTATTTTTAACATATTTATAACAACATTTATAAAAATCAACATAATAAACAATTCAAGAACACATTCGATTGGAACAATATAAGCCCTACAAAAAATACCATACTCAAAAAACACGAAAAACAATGTTGACCAAAAAACTAATCGAGAGATTATGCTGCGTCCAAAGTTCCAAAAACCTGGCAAATCTGGCAGAAAAAACTCGTCCAAAGTCCCTCCAGATTTGTCAGATTTGCGGGCTCGCACAGTTGAAACGGCTGCGACCGTACTGCTGAAATCGCTGCGAGACCATCAATTTTTTTGCGCACAAATTTAAATTTCAAATCTAGAAGAACAATTTAAATTTGTGCGCAAAAAAAATTGATGGTCTCGCAGCGATTTCAGCGGTACGGTCGCAGCCGTTTCAACTGTGCGAGCCCGCAAATCTGGCAAATCTGGAGGGACTTTGGACGAGTTTTTTCTGTCAGATTTGCCAGGTTTTTGGAACTTTGGACGCAGCATTAGGCACCACATTCACATGGCGTCGAGAAATAGCTCTTCAAAATTGACAGGCAAAATATATTTTTTTCAATTCTGATTCTTCTCTTTTGATCGGTGGTAAAATCACTTCTTCACGACGACTGGGAGCCGAGATATGGTCTTTAAAACTCCGGAGGATAGAGACGCAGACGACCAGACGCTCTAACCGTCTGCGTCTCGTTCAAATCTCTCGTCGTCTGAGTCTCCAACCTGCAAACTTTCGAGAGCTAAATTTTGGCTCCCAGAAGAGCTAAAAAGTTTATTTTTTTCCCATGATCGGTTTTTCTCAGATTCTCTTGATTCCTAGGCGGTCAAAGTTTCGAGGTTAGAGACGCAGACGACGGGAGTCTGTAACTGATTACGAGAGACACAGACATTTAGAGTGTCTTGTTGTTTGCGCCTCTAACCTCCAAACTTCAAACGGCTTTATCTCGGCTTCCAGAAGTTTGAGAAAGCTGAAAACTTACCTGCCAAAAATTTCAAAACCAGAAAATTCTAAATATGTCAGCCGATATTTTCTTCACATTTATTACAACAAATCAACACAATAAACAGTACAAAATGAAAAAAAAATTAGAAATAAATCAACGATTCTGTTCGGACAAAAAGGGAAGGACTTAGGATGGGAACCTCGAAATGAACAAGAAAAAGGCAAATGACACAAGAAAAAATGCAATCTCATAAATTAATCAACTACAATAATGTTATGGACCGAGGTGAGGTGCTGCTGAAGGTGATCGGACCGGGAGAACTGACGGATGCAGCGAGGGCACGAGAATCTGAAATTTTAGGGAATCTACAAAACTTGGAAGGAAAAAAAAAATTAACTTTGGCTTTCGAGTGATGGTAAAATCATTGCTCTTTGACGTCTGGGAGTCGAGATATAGCCATTTGAAGTTTGGAGGTTAGAGACGCAGGCGACGAGATTCTCTAACTATCTGCGTCTGTCACAGGGAGATGGAGACTCTCGTTGTCTGCGTCTTTAACCTCGTTGAATGGCTATATTTCGGCTCCTAGAAGTCGCTGCCGATATCCGAGTTTTCAGAAAAATCTATCACGAATTTTGAAGTCGAAATCGTTATCTTTCCATCTATGTTGAAACCACTTTCCCATGATGTCTAGGAGCCGAGATACGACTGTTTAAAGGTTAGAGACGCAGACAACAAGACACTCTAAATGTCTGCGTCTCTCGTAGCCGGTTAGAGACTTTCGTCGTCTACGTCTCTAACCTTCAAAATTTAAACGGCCGTATCTCGGCTTACAGCAGTGCTAAAAAGTTGAAATATTCACTGTTTGTGAATTTCAGATTTGCCCTCAATTCTCACCGGTACTCCTTCGTATGCGTCCTCTTGTGCCGAATCAGCTGATCACTTCGATCGAATCGCTTGCCACACTCGAACCAGTTGCAAGCGAATGGGCGTTCTCCGTAATGCTTTCTGAAATATTTGGTTTGATTATTTTGAGGTTTTCTGGATCTTGTAAAAGGAAATTGTTAATGTATGGGGTACCATTGAAAAGAGAAAGTTTTGGATAGTATTCTCTAAAATTAACAGGGGAAGAAACAATTCAGAAGACGTGGTATGGGCTTCTGAAGTTTTCCTTCTCATTTTTCAACCCAAAACAAACACGGGAAGCCCAACTTCGGAAGCGCATATCTTGCTTTCTAAGAGTGCTCCGGAGCTGAACATTTTAGAGTATGTCATTCAAATCTTCCGATTTTCAATAGTTCTATTCATGTTGCCCTCCTGTACCGCTAACTCACCTTATATGAGCTCGAAGATGACTGGTTTTTCTATACGTGTTTTTACATTCCCCGATATGACAAATGTGGTAATGATCCCGTCCGCGGTCTCCGTGCTTGCTGCAACAAAAAAAAACAGTAAATATTATTGTTACACTAATTTTCTCTTCTTCTTCTCTCTTCAAAGGGATACCGTGTAACATTTTTGAGGAAAAAGGCGGAGAAGGCAAGATGAAGGGCATGGAGAGTGCACACCCCGTGAGTCATACGGGGAGGAGAAGAAGTGAATGGTACCGGCGAAAGAAGAAAGGGAAAGAGAGCACTATGAGTAATGGAAGGGGAGAGAAAGTTGGGGTCCGGAAAGGAAAAGTGGAAATGGAATTATTTTAGAAATCTGAGATTCTGAGATTCTGAAATACTGAGATTCTGAGATTCTAAGAATAATCGAATCTGAGGTTCTGATATTCTAAGATTCTATGGATTCTAAGATTCTAAGATTCTATGGATTCAAAGATTCTAAGATTCTAAGAATTTGAGATTCTAAGATTCTAAGAACAATCGAATCTGAGGTTCTGATATTCTAAGATTCTATGGATTCTAAGATTCTAAGATTCTATGGATTCTAAGATTCTAAGATTCTATGGATTCTAAGATTCTAAGATTCTCAGAATTTGAGATTCTGAGAGTCTGATTCTGAGATACGGATATTCTGAGAGTCTGATTCTGAGATACGGATATTCTGAAATTCTGAGATTCTATGGATTCTAAAATTCTAAGATTCTAAGATTCTAAGATTAAGATTCTAAGAAGGAGATTCTAAAATTCTAAGTTTCGAGATTTAAAAATTCCAGAACTTTTTAAAACTCCCAGCTTTATAGATTCTAGACCGTAAGTAGTCGATATTCAAACGTGACCCACATTTCAACATTTCTAATGAGTTTTACAACTCCCAAAAAATTTTGAGCGGGAAAAAAATCACTGATACACAAAATTTTCTCTAACAACCGTAATCCCGTCTACTCTCCCTATCTCCCTTCAATTCTCCATGCTTCCCCTCCTCAACCCATCAATTCCCGATTTTAATAGGCCCATTCAACTAAGGCCCACCCATCTCCTTTAAAAGAAGTCATTCCGAGAGAAGACAACGGCAACGAAAATGCCATCTAAATCCCTCTCCGATTTTTTTCTCCTACGAGATGTCTTATTTTGCATAGAGAGCAAAGGAGTTGTTTGAAAGTCTAGTAGTAAAGGGTCCAGAAAACCTGGTACAGATTTTCGCGCACTTTTCAGCACTGATAGATCAGAAATGCGATCAACGAAGATTTGAGCTCGATTTGATCTACCTGGGCTTAAGAAAGTCGCGAAAAATTTACGGCCTTTGCCTTACCGGTAGATTTGACTCAAAACTTGAATCGACTCTGGGCTTGGTAGATCAAAAACCCAAACTTCTAATTTTGAGTCTACCAGTGGTAAGCAAAGTGCGTGAAAAAGCGCCAAGGATGGTCTTCAGAGAATCCTGAAATTCTAGGTCTCCCTACCCTTAAGCCCCGCCCCTTTCCCCCCAAAACTCACGTTGCTGTACAATTCGGACACTTGCATCGCTGACAAGTCCGCTTCCCACCATCGACGGCCTCCACAGGTTCGTTGGCCACCATCACTAGACGCGTTGATCCTAGATCCTGGAGGTACGGCAGACTTGGTGGTACAATGGATGGCAACGCTGTGGCTACAGTACCCGGACTGCGACTGGAGCTCGATGTGGTCGAGCCCAACGGAGAGTCAGGTGGCGAGAGGGATAGCTGATGGAAGTTGGGGAAGAACGGAAGAAGGGGCAACATCGCGGGGGTCTCCCACGGACGGAAGAATGGAGGGATAGAAGACATGAGAGGGCCTCCGATGCTCTGCTGATGATACCCGGGTGGTAGTAGTGAGTGGCTCTGATGACCTCCCAAGAGGGGTGGAGCCAAAAAATGTCTCCCCCCAGATTGCTCCCCCCTTAAGAGGCGGAGCTTCGCTACGGTGGAATTAGCGGTGGCGCCCGCCGCCGCCGCTCCTCTCCAACACTCTCTCGATTCGCCATACTATTTCTCGGCTCTCGGTGGCGACAGAAAGGCGACGGCGCCTTTTGATGTTCTCCCCCCATTCTCTCTCTCGGGGTGCTCCGGTGCTCTCTTCTCTTCTCTTATCAGCTCCTCGGCGGCGGCATCATAAAAGAGCTGTAATCACCTTGCCTCCTCTTTATGAGAGAGAAAGAGAAAGACTTAATATGCACAAAAGATGAATCTCTCTCCCACTTTTTATGGAGATGGAGTGACGGTCATTAATCATATACTTGGGGTTCTTTTTTGATAACATGGGAGGGAGAGAGAGAGGGGGGGGGGGGGGGGAAA
>LR544108.1:80324-117092 GCA_900536305.3 Caenorhabditis sp. 40 LS-2015
GGGGGGGGGGGGGGGCGGTAAAGAGACATGTAGAAGTATTTGGTCTTGTTGGCGTAGTAGGGAGTTTTTTGACGGAAGATAGAGAGAAGGAAAGGGTGGAGCAGTTTTTTGGACAGTTTGAAAACTTTGAGATGCTATAATTTCATGGGATTTTTCAAGACAGACGTTACAGTGTTTCGGAATTGTTTAGAATCTCGAAAATACATGAATTTCAAAATTTTCCAAAAAATGAGGTATAGGTTGTAGGATTCAATATTTTCAGGTTTGGAGACTATACGCTCGGCCTAAAAAGTTCAAGATCCCCTGAATTGTGCTCTGAAGTATATAAGGTCTTAAAACTTAAACCCTTGTGTATTTTGAAGTTCTGGATTTTGTAATTTTTCTCCTTTTCTCGTTCGAAAACTTTGAATCACAGAAGTAGATCAAGAAACCCTACTCTTCTCCAGTTCGTTTTGACCTACTTGCGTTAAAGCGCAAAAACAGTCGACAATACTTTCCACTCAAGGCTTTGGTGCAAAACTTTTCGCGCGCTTTTCTGACATTGGTAGATCAAAACTCCGATTTTGAGGTCGATTTGATCTACCAGTTCTGAAAAGCGCGCGAAAAAATTTTCACCGAAAATTTTTAGTTATCCTTATGATTCGACGCCAATGTTTTGCCCATTTTTAGCCCAGTCCATCAAGTCAAAACTGCAACCGAGAAGTCAAATTTTTGACCTCGTAATTTTTTCTTATAATCAACAGTTGACCGAAATCTGGCTTCCTAATTTTTCTCGGAATCGGAAAACTCTCTGAAAACTTTTCTCGAGTGCGATTCCATTTTCGAATCCAAAATTGGATTCCCACAATCCAAATTCTGAACTTTCCCTTCTTCCAAAAGTACATTATCTTATTAGGTAGTAGACAGAGATAACCTTTCCGTGACGTATTTCAAAACGACGCTTGAGTCTTTCTATAGTGCAATCAATTAGATATCATTATGTACTTTCTCATTAGCAGAATTCCCTAATGAGGTTGGGAAACTGAATATGAGATTTGAGAGTGCAGATTGTTTTTGAGTTTGAAATATGGCCAAGAGTTTGAAAGACGGGGTAATAAGTTGGAGATATTTGAATGATTCCACGATTCGAGGTCGATTTTTTGCCCGTTTTTCGCACTGGTCCATTAAATCAAACCTGCGATTGAAAGATCAAATTTTTGATCTCGGGTCGCCTCCCCAATCCGAGGTGGCCGAGCTGTCGGGACCTAGTGCAGGATTTTTTAAGATACAAAGCCTCAACCCCATTGATTTCGGGATCACCACTTCGACCAACCTGGGCGATTAACGACGTGCACCTTTCGAGAAACTCTTTCTTGCTCTCAAGCTCTCGGATCATTTATCGAATCAAATCTTCCGAGTGGACACATGTTCTTTTAATGAGTTTGGCCCCTCCTCGACGGGGATAAGAAAAAGTTGTACACTTTTTCTATTCGAGAAGAGAGAAACGACCCCGGCTGAGGAGCTCCAGCATCAAGAGTGACAAATGCTTTCCCTTCATTTTTTGCCTTGCTTCCATCATTTAGCAATTGGGGGATGAAATAAAGGGATACTTGGAGAGAAGATGCACTTTTAGCCGCTTTCACTTGGAGGTCTTTGATTTTGAAGAGGTCCGTTTAGTGTCACCTGAGCGGTCGATAGGGTCCAAGGAGGGATAAAAATAGGAAAATAAAGATGGAACTTTAGGGTAGATCAAAAGATGCAGAGAAGAAGATGAAACCCATGAAATAAAGTGGGTTTTCGTTAATCAAAATCCTGGAATTAGTACTCGCGTGATGTTTAGTGCAAAAGGGCAATTTTGAGAAGCTGAATATGGATGTTTTAATTACCCAATTATTTTGAAAATCAGTGGGTGTATATAGCAATTCTAGATCTTAATTTTTGTAGTTGAAAACTTTCTACGGAATTCACAATCAAGGCAGTTATGTCGCGTTTAAGATCATTGGTCTGAAAAAGTTGGAAGTTTGCACCAAGTTTAGAAATATGATATACGCGACGTAACTCACTTCACAGCGAATTTCAAAAAAAGTTGTCAACAACAAAAATGTAGATCTAGAGTTGCTTGATGCGCTCATCAAGTTTTATAGAGATCGGCTGATTGGAAGATACTTTTTCAACCGCTTAAAGTCGGCCATTTTGCACTGGAAATCACTAAAGGGATAGAATTGTGACCAGCACTGTCTAAAAAGTGATAAATCAGCACCGAATTCGCACTAATGGATAAATGGCTAGATTTTCTATCCATGTTTTTAATCTAAAAACAACTTCATTAGACGTATTCGGGCCCGAGGATTCCAAATCTGTGTTCAGATTTGTTCTACCTCAAAATTTGAGCGAGTTACGGGTGATCGAATATCACTGTGGTTCAAGGCACCTCATTGAGATTTTGACAAGTATCGAAAAGTGGGAGATCAAAAAAATGAGAATATGCAAGAAAATCCCACCGTGTGATTGTTAAATAGGTCAATTGAACAAAGCTAAGCGAATAAAAAGGGATAGTCAATTTTGTAAATCTCGAGAAAATCGTGAAAATAGGTTTTCCGGGCAACCCCTTTTCAGTGATGGATGACAAATTTTTCTATCCATTGATCTAAAATCAACTTCATTAGACGTACAGTGGCGAGAAATGGTGAGGGTCACTTTGTTCAGCGATCCATAACTTTTTTTAAACTTGTCCAAAACTCATAAACTTTTTTGTAAAATATAGAAAAAGTCTTCAGTAACACATTCATAAGTTTTTTGAACGTCGAACATTTTCAGAATTTTCAGAATACTTTCAGATGTAGACGTCACCCGGAAATTTTTTCAAAAACTTTTCCACAGTTTGTCCCTTCAGACTGTTTTTTGGATATGATGTGTCTAACAGTCTCAATAGTCATCTTGGAAAGTTTGGTGCAATTTGAACGACGGGCTCTCAAGTTATGATGCTCAGAGCCAAAAAGGTATGGTTTGTTTCGTTGGTTATAACTCGACTGAAGATAGTTCAAATGAGCTCAGATTTTCATGAAAGATGTGTTTTAAGTTGATCTACAATATTTTGTAAAAATTTTAAGTTTTGAAGAAAAAAAATTTTTTTGTCCAGTTCAACTTTTTTTCCACAATTTTTTTTCGAAAGTGATGAACTGGGCAAAAAAATTTTTTTTCTTCAAAACTTAAAATTTATAAGAATATTGTAGATCAACTCAAAACGCATCTTTCATGAAAATCTGAGCTCATTTGAACTATTTTCAGTCGAGTTATAGCCAACGAAACAAACCATCCCTTTTTGGCTCCGAGCATCATAACTTCAGAGCCCGTCGTTCAAAGTGCGCCAAACTTTTCATAGTCACTATTGAGATTGTTAGACATATCATATCCAAAAAACAGCCTAAAGGAACCAACTTTGAAAAAGTTTTTAAATTTATTTCCGGGTGACGTCTACATCTGAAAGTATTCTGAAAATTCTGAAAATGATCGACGTTCAAGAAACTTATGATTGTGTTACTGAAGACTTTTTCTATATTTTACAAAAAAGTTTATGAGTTTTGGACAAGTTTAAAAAAAGTTATGGATCGCTGAACAAAGTGACCCTCACCATTTCTCGCCACTGTATTTGGGCTCAAGGATTCCAAATCTGTGCTCAGATTTGTTCTAGCTCAAAATTTGATTTTTCGGGCCGTATTTGGGCCTCTGAAGGTCATTTTTCAGGTTCACAAAGGTCTATGAAAAACGCTCATAACTCGGTTCGAATTGACTTTCAGAGAGTGAGATTTATTGGACTTCTCGTCGGTCATCTCAATCAGATTCAGTCATAAAACGGAACAAAAAATTTTAGTCGAAATTCGAAAAAAGTACAGTCTAACAATGGGCGTTTTTTCAGAACCGGCTGAAATGTTTTGTTGCCCAGTAAGTCATAAGAGAGACTCTCTGTGTGTGAAACAGTGCAAAAATGAGGGCTTTTTTCAGACCCCAATTTCGGCAACCCAGTAGTCTCGTAAGCAGGTTTTGAAAACTTATCTGGATATCCCTAATACCCCTCTATGACCTCCACTGGTTCGCTTAACCCAGTTAACCTTTGTCAGTGTTTAATTTTGCATTTCCAGTACATTTTCTGACTGGAAATCATTGATTCTGAAATTTTAGTGTCAAAAGTGACTGAAAGTTTGCAAATTGCAAGTATTTTCACATTTCGAGCTAATCTTGAGGTCAACAATTATTTACAGTACTCATTTATTCTGCACACAAATATTAAAGCTGTAATAAATAACAAGAATCGTCGAATATTTTGAAAGAGTTGTGGGAATTTTGAAAGACCTGGGTTTTTTTTGGTTTGTTTCAGATAGAAATAATCAGAAAATAAAAATTTCAGAGCCCAAGTGAGATAGAGAATGGGAATGTCTCAGCTCTCCAAAAAGCTCCAGTCTTTGCACTTTCATCATTATATAATTAAGCATTATGCCGCTGGCTGAAAATCCTCTTCAACAAGTCCGTCAACTTTTCCGGGTCCGCCACAAACATCGACGCAACCTGGTGGGGTCTCGAAGGGATCAGGGGTACTGTATTATTTGATTTCTCAATTTCAAATGATAGCCTTCCTTCGGTAGTGGTCTCCGGGGGAGGAGTGGTGGTGAGCTTCACCCATAGGAAATCATCAGAAGTTGTTGTTGTGGTTGGTGGTGCTGTAGTCGTGGTTGTGGCGGTGCTCGGAGGTAGTGTTGTGGTTGTTGTGGTTACGGTAGCTGTAGTTGGTGGTACTGTAGTCGTGGTTGTGGTTGTGGTAGTGGTCTCTGTAGTCGTTGATGGTTCTTCTGTAGTAGTCTGAGCCTCAGTCTGGGGTATCAATGTAGTGGTCCGGAACAGTGGGATACGGTCATCTGAAAATACTATATTTTTTTTGAACTTCTGGACCAAGATACATACCGACAGAACACGCCAACTGAATTTCTTCTGCATCGAGATCACTGGCCTCGTAGATGCTTCCACGAGGACATTTTGCTCTGAAAAGTTAAACATTCAGTTTTTTAGAAAGTGAGGGTTACTGTACCTGTACAATCCTGCCAATTCCCGTCGAGCAGTCTCACTAAGATTACTGTAGACATCTTGTTTCAAAAGACGTAACGATTCGAGACGATCGTGAGCGATTCTGGCTTCCGATGATAATTTGTCGACCTGAAGATTTGAAATTTTCAAGGTTGAAAATGAAAATTTTATTTGACCAACCTTTTCCTTAAAACTCTTGTTTTTTCGTTGCTGGAAACTGATGAACTGCTCGACTTGGTTGATGGCGTCGAGGTCCAGATTTTCAGAAGCCCAGTTTCTAAGAAGATCGTATCGCATGTCATGGGTGATAGAGCGGTTTGACATTATCTGAAATATAGAAAAGTTTTGAGGGCTTGAAGCCAACGATTCATTCAATTCTGAGAATCCGTCAGGATTTCAAAACTTCTGAACTCAGAAATTCCAAATCTAAGAATGTTGGAATCTTGAAATCTCATCAATTCAGAATCTCAAAAAATCAAAATCTCATCATCTCAGAATCTGAGAAGCACATTTTCTTTATGTTCCACTTCCAATTTTCAGGTCACAATCTTGAATTTTCATGCTCGAAGAGTTTGTAATGATCATAAAACCCAGATGACGTCGTCAGAGCGAAATTGTCATTGTTAAGTTTAAAATTAGTCAAAATTAGAACAAAGTAAAGAACAACTGTCATCAACAGCGTCCCAAATATTCAACTAACCCCCGAGTAGACTTTCGTCTGCTCCTCGGACAATCCTGCCAGAAAATTGGTCCCCCGTCTCTCCTCAGTCCCGCCAGCCGTACTTGGGCGGTCCCAATCCAAAATCTTCAATTTCATATCCTCCGCGAGTCCCGCGATGAGCTCTTTGGTTTGTGCCAGTTGCCTGGAAACATGCAAATTTTTATAACGTCAGCATTCGGGGGGTTCGAATTTTTGTTAGGGACTCCAAAAATACACCGCTTTCGTCCTTGTGAACTCCCAGCAGATTTTTCGCAAAAAAAACCTCCACACATACCTCTCACACTTCTTGGCTCCTGTGGTAGAGTGAAATCCTGCCCATATTTTTCGCAACTCTCTCCTGGAGTTTAGTGGTAATAAGTTGGTGAACGGCGGTAACTGACAGGGTGGAGGACGTCCATCGGAGATACTAGACTCCGAATACTGTACTGTGAATAGAAACAATGTGAGGAGGATCGTGAGTATCCGAGAAGAGTGTGTCATGATTTTGAAGGATTCTGAAAACATGAGAAGGTAATTTTTCGGTATGAAGAGTTTAATTCTGAGTTTCTAGGCGGTCTGAAAGCTAAGATGTCGCCAGAGTATGACAACAAAAATTTACTTCTCCAAATCTCGAGCCTTCGCGCAACGACACTCCGCTATTCCACAGTTCAAAATAGCCTTTGGTGCCAGAAGTTTGTAACATCGCCTTTAAAGCGAAAAAAAGAGGCGGAAAATACGATAAATTTGAAAATTTCAGGAGCCAAAGCGCTTTCTTGAATTGCGGAATATCGGAGTGTCGTTGCGCGGTAAGGATCAAGGCTTGGCGAATGGATAATACAATAGGTTCAATGTTTCGAAGAGAGACACAGACGACCAGACACTCTTGTTGTCTGCGTCTCTCCTTCTGCCGTTCATGATGAGTTAGAGACGCAGATAGGGAGAGTGTCTACCTGTCAGACACTAACTTCTTCAATCCAAAAAAAAAAGAATCCAAAAAAAAAATTGAAAAATTGATGAACTCCAAAAAACAATACATATCAGTTTGTATCCATCCACAAATTGTCGCTTCACTTTCTCTCGCCTCCATCATCCAAATTTCGTGATCCCCCCTCCCATCGTTTTTCTCCACTTGACACCCGCCTTCCTCCCAAAACTTTTCCCTCTCTTTCCCCCTGCGTCTCTTCGATCGGAAATCTCTCTCCCCAGTGGGGGGATTATTAGTGAGAAGATGCATGTCTAATCTTCGATAATCGGAGAGGAGAGATCAGAAGATTCGAGAGGCTCAGAGAAACAAAAGAATCATGATGAAAAATGGAAATTTGCATAGAAAAAGAGTGGAACGTTTTCGTTTTTGGAGGGGCATGAGATAGATCAAGGCCTCCCCAACCTCTTGAGGAAAAAATTCGAGAGGTCAGTTTGAGTAAACAAACCTCAGCCCTTTTGCACTATACCGCCGATGACACTTTTACTCATGGGATGTATACCGACCAGAAAAAAAAACACAGGGAAATGTGATATATACTTCATTTACGAGAAAGTCAGACATTAAGCATCGTTGAAAGGAGGTTGTAAATTCGAAATGTGTGAAAAATCGAAAATCACAGACACCATTTAGTACTGTACCCAGGTTGGCAGTGGTGGCACGTCGATTGCGTCAATGGAATCGATACTGTAGGAATCCAACGGTGGGTAGACCCATTGCCATTCTCGAGCACGATTCTCCTCTTGCTCCAGGTATAGTCCGTCGTTGCGAAGGAACCTGGAAAAGGGGCGGAGCGTAGATATCGTGAACAGTTTTTGGGCCATAAATCGTGAAAAAAGTGAGATTAGGGAAAGTTTGATTCTAAGTAGACGGAGCTCAAGTATTATCAGTTACTTGTGAAATACTTTCAAATGTCTTGGTTTTCATTACTTTGAACTTTTGGGTCCCCAAAATTCAATATAAAAATTCTGGGATTTCACACTTCAACACCTCTTGAGAGACTTCCTAGTCTATTTTTACCCTCGATTTCTAAAATAGAAGGTATTTTCCTTCTCAATGACTTCTTGGAGCTCAATTTTGTGCTGAGACTTCCGGCTTTTGAAGTTTTTTGGACTCATATTCTCAACGAAAACATACTTACCATGTCTGATTCTTTCGACTTGGAGCGCTTCTGCCGAAAACGTCGAAACTCTCCGAGAATCCGAATAGTCCGTATGCATCACACCAGAAGTGATTGTCTCCTGAAAAAAAAAAAGATTCGGGGCCTCGAATGTCGAAGTTGAAAATTCAAACTTCAAGATCCTAGAATTCAGATGACGTGACCAATAAGCACCAACTCCAAAAACTAATTTTGAAGACTTTCGGATGTTCAAGTGTCTTCCTCTCTTGTCTGTTCTTTTGATTTTCCTTCAGAATTCTGCCCAACGTCTTCTTTCTCAACTCAAAAAATTCTCAGCCACTCCCCAAAAATTACTTCCGTTCACACTTCCCCAGTATCCATTTCTTCTACGCCCAAAACAATTTTTAATGGTCCATTGGATTCAGAATCCAGAATTCAGAATCTAAAAAAACTTTTTTCAAAGTTTAGATGACGTGGAATGAAACATCGCTTAAAATATTCCCGATTTTTTTCCTCTTTGTTGGTTGCAAGATGACGTTCTCGAAAAAAGTGACTCTCTAGTTTTTGCATTTTTGAAAAGGGTCCTTTGGGTGGGTTGCTCTTTTTGCAGAAAAAGAGCACATGACTAGAAAATAGACATGTTTTTGAAAAGTTGAAAAATCAAAGAATGAGGTCATTCGGTTCTGGATGGTTTCTGAAGAATCAGATTTTGAGGGGGTTGAAGAAATTTTAACTCTTTAGCCTCCAGGTTCTGAAAAATTCTGAACTCTGAAAAATAAGATTGATTCACCCATCTAAAAAATTCCAGACATTCCCGACTTCACCAAATTTCAGTAGTTTTTTTCCTAGTGGTCCCGTTCTCAAAAATGTGCATATCTTATCTCCGCCTACTCACTTTCCACCTGAAAATTCCAGCCGTTTTCCGTGTTTTCAGTTCTGTTTTCTTTTTCAACTTTCAAGGTTCGAAACTTGCTCAAAAAAAAAAAATGAGGCATCACATGTTTTCGTGTAGTTTCACCTCATTTCTTCTCACATTACCTCATTTCCGTGTCTGTCTGACCGAGAAGGGAAAATTGGAAGATGTTAGAAAATTGTGTTTTCTGTTGTCAAAAGTTTTTGATCGGGATCTCTGGGATTGAGCTCATTCTTAATATGAAAACTTAAACTGTTGTCATTGCTGGTCAGACCAGAGCAATGCTAACATTTGAATTTTCTCATGGCCTCACTTTCCGAACTTTGAATTTTCTAGTCCCTCAGTATCTTATGTCAGCTGAGCAATCTTCACCAGTGTCATCTGGAGATCCCCATGAAATTTTCATGACAACGTTTCATGTTTTTTCAAAAATCACGAGATTTCTTTCCAAAAAAAGTGAAATAAGTTCTGCAAAAAAAGTGTGACACTTGTGCACCGGAAGTTTTGGAATCTGAGCGCACCCACACCCCCCACGAAACGCAGATTCCAGTGGATCGAAAGTCGAACTACGTTTTTCGGCTAAGAAAAACTTGGAATGCAGGTTTGGAATACAGGAAAAGCTGAAGTTGCTATGGCTCAAGAGCAAAAGGTTTGCAGTTACCGTCAAAAAAAGAGATGTGTATTTCAACCGTGCGTTGCGGTCGTGTTGCGGTTGAAACTTGGGAAAGTTCTGACCGCTACGTGTCCGCGACGCATGGTCGAAAACACAAAGAACCCGTTTTTCACTTATCATTAGAGTTCCTGATCTGATTTTAACACCTTTGAATGAAATCTAGGCCAATAAACTAAAATCAACCTATCTTTCTCTACCTTAACAACCCTAACAATTGTTTTTATTTCTCCCATTAGGAGTCCATGGGTCATGCTCGCCTCTCCCGGATGCTCTTTTCTCCCGAGCCTACATCATTTGTTCTCCGTCGGTTTTCTTTTCTAATTAACTTCTTTTCTCCT
This sequence comes from Caenorhabditis sp. 40 LS-2015, assembly GCA_900536305.3. NCBI lineage: Eukaryota > Metazoa > Nematoda > Chromadorea > Rhabditida > Rhabditidae > Caenorhabditis > Caenorhabditis tribulationis. The sequence goes on from LR544108.1 coordinate 90,106, forward strand.
CCTTTTCTTTTTTTTTCACAGCTTTTAATCCTTTTTTTCTCCTCCCTCTTTTTTTCTAGTTTTCCTCTATTAGTTAGTTTCTTCTCGGGTTTACAACACACATCCTCATGTTTCTTCAGTTTTAGTTATTTTCATTAACATTGTTTAAAGGAGGGGCTAGTAGTGTAGGCTTAAAAGAAGTGAAGTGATTTGGAAACTTAGAATCTCAGAACTTTAGAATCTCAAAATCTCATAACTCGAAATCTCGGAATCTCGAAATCTCATATTCTCGAAATCTCGGAATCTCAAAATCTCAGAAACACAGATTCTCCGAATTGTAAAATCTCAAAATCACCCAAAACTTTCGAATCTTATGATTTCAAGATTTTCTGTAACTCCCAAGCCCACCTCGATCAATATCGTAAAACTCGAACGAGACTTCATCCATCGGTCCCATGAACGTATCCTTGAAGTCTGTCTTCACGGATTGGCATCTGATTCTGACGTTGGCTTCGGCGTGGTTATGAATGGTGATCTGAAAGATGTCCAGATTCTTCGAAGTCTTTCTGTGTATCGCGTTTTCCAAAAACACATTTACACGACAGCTAGACTCACGAAATTCTGTCGGCTTAGATATCGAGGCCTCTGAAATTTTATATTGCCTATTTCTCTGAACACACCAAAAAACTTTCATATCCCTATTTTCGGACTCCGATTGGTTCCAACAACTCATTTCTCTCTTGAAAACTGCACTTTTTCAAAGTTTTCCAATTATCGTCAACTCCAACTGGGACCCCCTCACACGTTGAAAAACTGAGGGAAATGGGCGAATGATGGTCGCGTTTTCCCCCGGTTTTTCCAGTCACTCCGGGCTCTAATTGCCTCGTGTTACCACCAATGTCGAAGACTTTTCTCATCCTTTTCTCCTTTGGTTTTTTTTATTCTCCTGACATCATCTAATGTCAACGTCTTCTGAATGAGGCTAGACTACGGGGAATGAATCTGACTAATTCGTGATTGTTGAGATCTTCAGAGGTAATTTTTGTGTTCTGATTTGTGTTTTATGGTGTTTCAAAGTGGCTTAACTTTTTCGGTTTTCGGCTTTTTAGGCCACCAAACTTATTTGATCATCTGAGATACTGATGGATTCTTCGTTTATCATACTTTTAGAATTTTCAAGATCGTGCAAATCTGAAATACAGAAATTCCAAGGTTCCGAGATTTCGAAACTTTAGATTCTGCGCTCTTTCCCAAAATCGAATGTTCTGGGATTCTGAGATTACAAAAAAAACGAGAGTCCAGGATTCATAGATTCCAGTATTCACAAACTTCTAGATTCTAAAGTTCTCACAAATTTCGAGATCACGAGTTTCTTGAATTTCCACAACCTATGGATTCTAAATACTCGAAAACAGAAAACTTTTGAACTTCTTCCAAATTTTCTCCAAAAAACAACATTGGGAAAAAGTGATTCAGTGTTCCCATTTTCTAGGAATGCGTTTTTTTTTCTGATTAATTTTCTTTGTTTGCCTCTCTCTCGATGTCAAAAACTTTTTTCGAGATTCCTTTTTCCCCGAAAAAAAACCTTTGCATATTCTTGTTTTTCTCCATTTGCATCATACCCTAAAATCGAATTTCCACGAAATTCGAATTTCCTACTCCTCCTCGTTTTCTGACGTCTTCTGAAGAATGGATACAACACCACGCCTTCGTGTTGAAGCCGTCCGAGATTCAGAAGACAAAAAGAAGGCAGGAGCAATGAAAAGAGTACATCAAACCTCATTCATCCTCCGATACTTCCGGGAGTCGACGATTTCGACGAAGGCGCTCGAGATGAGCAAGAAGATCAGAAGACGTCGTTGAGGCATCTGAAAATTTTTCATTATTCTTTTAACGTTTTCTGGAGAATTCGAGAAGGTTCTAGAATCTCTTTTTCAATTTCCGAAGAATGATGAGAGTGCTGAGATTAAAGGCTCCCTAGGGGATCGTAGTAAAATCGAGATAGGATTTTTTCCCTATTCCGAAAAAGAAAAGAACTCAGAATTTCGAGAAAAAAAAGAAAGATGGAATGAAAATTCATCAGAATCGCATAATCTCGAATTTTCAGTAATGACTCAAATTTTATCATTTTTTCATTTTACACCAAAAAAAACGAAACCAGATAATAATTCAACAGGAAAAGTTAGTCTGTCTGGTGGTAATCTGGTGTTTTTCTTTGAGTTTCGGTTTTCAGAAAAAATCTTCAAAGCTTTTCAGTTTCCATGGCTTACATTTGACAAATTTAGGGTGGCCAGGGTAACTTTTCCTGATTGTGTACTTGATTCTCAATATAATTTTATCCTTAATAATGGCCTAGGATTTTAATGTTCGGATTTCTAAGCCACATTCACTAGGTCCTAGGTATCCCGTACTTTCCTACCCCTAATATCTTGAAACTTTGGATTTCGAGTTTGATGGTCACACTCATCCTACTGGCCTACATCCGTTCTGGTCCTCCATTAACTTTTACTGCCTAGTTTTCTATGTAGGTGATTCTCGGCCACCATTATCTAGGCCATCATAACTAATCCTCCAGAACTGATATTATGTCCTACCTTCACATCACAAGTTATTGTTATTGGGTCACTTCAATCTTCCCAATCCACGACCCCGTATTGTTCTCATTTTTCCTTCCAAATCCGTATAAATTTTTTGACCCTGACAATGTAAAGGACCCCTTTCTCATTTTCTGTCTGCTGTCCCTTTTGTGGTCCATGCCCAAAATTAGTACATTGAGAAGATTAGGCCACTCCTACATCTCCAATTATGTGGGTTGTTCAATTTTTAGGACCTTAAAAAGCGAGCCATTTGAGGTTCCAATGTCAAACTGGATCTGAATTTCTAGATTTTTTTTGAATTCTAAAGCTTTCTTTTTCCTGTAAATTTGAAAGTCAGAATTTTTCTTTTTTTCTGTAAACTGGACCTCTGGGACCTTGGGATTTCCCCTTCCCTCGATCTAAACTTCAGAACACATAAATATTTTTTTGGATTTTCCTAAATTCAATTTTTTTCATCTGATCTAAAATCCAATTTTAGGATATGGGATTCCTCCCATATCCGCATAAACGAAACAAGTTTCTAGTTTTATTTTCTTCACTTTTCGAAAGTGTTTTCGTGAAAAAGGGTAAGCCTATTTTTGGAGTTTTGAAGTTCCTGGTAGATTGAGAAACATGAGCATCAGGTTTTTGGGGAAAAAAAAACATTCTGGAAGTTTTGAGCCTTCAGATGAAGTTTTCAAGAGTTTCCCATACTTGTTTTAAGATTCTAGAATTGTGAAACGCTGAAATTCTGAGATTTCGAGTCTATGCGTTTTTGAGATTCTGAGATTTAGGACCAACAATAGATTCAGAATCCACTTGTTTCATAAAATTAGAATCGAAACCCCGAAAACCTCGAAATTTTGAAATCCAACACACAAAATCAGTTTAAAACTTGTAAATGTAAAAAAACCTGCTCCAAAAAACGAGAGCTCGCAAAAAGTGTGAGCTCCGTAGAAAAAAAAAGAGTTGAACTTCTGGGGGACCCGAAGATTATGATTAGGATCTTTCTTACTCCCTTTTGTTTACTTTTTTCTTTGCCAAACTTTCCCATCTTTTTTCCCCTTTCCTCCTTCGCCCAATCTGACATTTCCACCATTCTCTTTTCTAAACAAAAGAAGTCGGACTCTAAACAAGAAATGCTGCTCCCTCAAATTCAATAAATATACATATGCATACACCCCCAAGTCCTCTAACGAGCGGGACCCCTGGAAAAAAAAGAAGATCTTTATTTTATTTTTTTCTCTCGAAGGGTACAAAAGGAGCGCATCCATGTGTTTATGTATACGTACACATGGACATGTGGAAAATTCTGATGAAGTTGTAGAAAATTGTAGAAGGAAGAAAATAAGTAATCGTGGGAAGAAACAAGAGGGGGGGTGGAGGAGTAAGGAAGAACTTTGAAAATTCAAGAAGAATAAATAAGGGTGACGTCGTCTGGTAGTAGAAATTGGGTTCAGAAACTTGTGGACCTGCTTCCGATAGAGATAGAACGCAAATTTTGAGCCCATTCTTTCACCCTCTTCAAAATTGAGCTTGATTTGATCTTCCCGTCCTAAACACCTACTCCCCTTCTATTATGAGTCTAATTTGCTCCTATCGGTCACTCAATGAACAATGAAATAAGTAAAGTGATGAATTATAGATTACCCCACTCCTTTCTCCCCCGCTACTTTATGACTTTTCACTGACTAACTCAAAAAGGAACATGGAACTACTAGTCACTATTTTTACTACTTTTTTGAGTCCGATTTTTTTGGTTTTTGGGTTTTTTAGGTATGTCTAGTACTTTTGATTCAACATTTTCCTAAAATGTTAACTTCGTCCATTTAAAAATTTCCTTATTAACTGGGAAGCTGTACCACCAAATTGCAAGTGGGCGGAGCTAATTCTGGAACAGTTCAAATTTCGAAAAACAACAAGTTTTTAACTCTAGTTCTGATATGAAAATAACCCACTATTTGAAGTTTGCCACAAATTCCATTTTTCGAGAAAATCGAAAATTCCAGTATGTCTCGATCAGATTTTTTAGGCTAATTTCATTCACACCAAACCCTATTTTTAGCCCGAATCCTGTTGGTCCAGATTCTGGTTCCCTTGTTTCACTGTGTTCTTTTACGTCATTCCATCTCTTTTGTGTCGTGTGTGCAATAAAAAAAAGTTTCCCGCAGTTTCAACTAATTTTATTAGACCGCCCAAAAAATCTGTGGAGATCTTTTATTGCTCTTTTTTGGAAGTTTTCGTTGGTTTATTTTGCTCATTTTGGACTCTACGTCGGCAGTCTTGGTCTTGGAGTTTTTTGAACTCGTAATCTCTAGTAATACGAATCTCGAAATCTTGAATCCTTGAAATCTTAGAATCTCGAAATCTTGAATCCTTGAAATCTTAGAATCTTAGAATCTTAGAATCTTAGAATCTTAGAATCTTAGAATCTTGGAATTTTAAAGTCTCGGGATCTCAGAATCTTAGAATCCCAGAATCTCAGAATCTTAGAACCCCGGTTTGCTCCTAATCTTTTACTCCATCTTACTCTCTGTTTTTTTCATCATTTTTCCCATCATTTTTTCGATCGTTGACTTTCTTCTTGTCTTCTCAAGTACCAAAGCCCTTTACCCCCTAACCCTTCCCATTTCCAGAGTAATATGGGTAACAACGGCAACACGAACAAAGTGCTGATGGCGACGGCGCTGCTCTCCTCCCTGCTGCTCTCCCTCGTCTCCGCACAATTCGAGAATCCGCCAATCAGTGGTGGCGGTGGTCCCCCGGGAAAACCGTGCTCCTCGTCGTTCCACTGCTGGCGAACCGAACCTATCAACGTATTTGGAGAGCCTGTCGGCTTGTTGCAAGGTATGGTTCGGTGCACTTCGATGGGTTCTTAGATAGGGGGGATTAGGTGATGATGTCAGAAGTAGGATGAAAATAGAAACAAGAGAGTGTGTCGTAGATGAACTAGGAGTACGTCACATGATTGAAATTGTTTTCTATTGTCAACTGTAAGAGTAATGGAGATGAAAAGATGCAGACACTTTCGTTGTCTGTGTCTCTCACTCTCTTATGGGAAACTCAAAACGCGGTAGCTCGACTGGAGGAAATTTAGGCACTAAAAATTTTTAAGACTGTTTGGCCTCTGAAGTTGCTGTATTCTGATAATTTAGGATTCTGAAACATGCTGAGATCCTAGAGTTTTGAACTTTGAGTTCCCTCAAAAATGAGTCCCTCAGATTTTCCGAAATTTTATTTTTGCAACTTTCAAAATTCAGTTAGGTTCAGTCTGCTGATACATTATCTGACGAAACTTTCAAAATTTGGCATTAAACTTAGACTCAAACCTGAACTTTTCTGACGCAGTCAATCAAGCGGGTACTCTCCGATTATAGCATTTCCTGTCTAGCAACAAAAACTACGAAAATTACTTTTCTGTAAATCCGAAACTTGGAGATTCTGAGATCTTTGGGATCACCAAAACTGAATGAAATCATTTTTTTGTTGGAATTATTTGGGCGCATCCATGTCCCAGACAGAACTAAAAAATATTAGAGTGATCAACAAAAATAGTAAGAAAAATCAGGAAACTTGTAATTTCCGGGTTGGCTATGTCAGTTTTGGTACGAAAAGTTGCAAATCAAGCCTATGGAGAGACGCAGGCAACGAGAATCTCTGCGTTTCGGCTTCCAAACAAAATTTTTTAAACTCATTCTTCTGCAGACGGTAGAAAATTGAAATTCAATGATTTTGGCGCAAGAATAAAGTTTCTGGCTCTCTCAAAAGCCGAGTTTAGTGAAAGACTGGGAGAAAGGAGAGACGCAGACGACGAGATTTTTGAACCGTCGCGTAACAGTAACAATTTCTCATCTTCCAGTCGAGCTAGAAACTTGATTCTTTTTTCCCTCGAATCAAAATCCTCTCAGCTTCACCCCTAGCCAAATTTAAACTTTCGATCTTTCAGGAAACCGTCGAAAACGTCTCGAAGTCGGCTCCTCGTTCTCGAAAGGCGGCCGGTGTCGATGTATCGACGGCACGTGCACGCAGTTCCAGCAACGGACGCAATCGTTTTTGCCGTGTGAAGAGTTTTGATCTACAGCCATAAATTATTGGATATTCCATTTTACTTTTCTCTCCCTCCCCATGATTTGTCGTCATCGAGACACAAAACACTCGAAAGCTTAAAGTATGAATTGTGTGTTCCCGTGTTGTTCGGTTCAGCTATTGATCTAACAAGCACAGAATGATGTTGATTTGTTAATTTTCAGAAATTGGTTTGATAAGGTGTAATTAGGTCAGAAGATTTCGGAGTGAGGAACTGCGTAAGTGAACACAAATCACGAAGGGCTTGAATGTTTAGACTTTACCTTAGTGAAAGTACCCAAGTGATCCAAAATGTTCTTCAGAACTAAGAAACCATAACAACAATTTAGAGCAATTCAGTAATCTCATTTTTTGCACCTGCACTTTTCAAAAGACCAACTCTGCTTCAATTCAATTCACATATCTGGAACAGTTTGAAGATGACTCCAAGCTTTTAAAGCCCGTGAGCAGTGGCGTGGTTCTTTGTCCAGAAGTCTCTTGGTTTTCAGTAGAACTAGAGTATCTGTATACTTTAGAAGTTAGAAATACAATAATGACCCAAACGCTTTTCTGGGAGCCGAGTAACAGTGTTTCAATGTTAGAACAAGAGAGACGCAGATGACGATAGTCTCCTTGTTGTCTGCGTCTCTTTCTCTCTGTCTTACACCTCGAATCTTTGATGGAAAACCAGGAAACTAGAAAAATCATATTTTTACTATTTTCTGTAATCGTAGTAAACATGGTTGTGAAAGTTTTTCCGGCTTCGAAATGGCACATTTCCGATTCAAATCATCCTTGAACACCCGATCTGCAAACGTGCAATAACATGGAATCTCGGAACGAAAATCTTACCCAAAAAGTTCATGTTTTCAGCAAGCAAATTCCCTCGAATTTCCAGCCAAATCCTGGATTTATCAGAAAAACAAGACCTTACTAGTTAGTTTTAGGGGAAATTTCGATCCACCAACGATCAATATAATAGCGGAAGTTCTTGATATTAGGAAGGTAATCTTGATTTTTGACTTCTGAAAAATTTTCGGGCACCAAAAATTCAGAATCGCACGGAAATTTTTTGAATGGTCTATGTAATCTTAGTGGGGATTACCACCTTCATTTTTGTGGAAATTCATGAAAAATTGATTCGAGTTGGTTTCAATTTTGAATGGGTGTTTAATCCTCGGGTAATCTGAAGTTTTTTAAATTTTCGATTGATTCTCAAAAATCGAAAATCTGCTTCTAGGGAAATCGATGTACTTCAGAATAAATCTCGAATTCTCAAAATTCGAAAACCTGAAAATCTTACGATCTCAGGGTTTCAAATTTTATCAAAATCCTCCACGAGCCTTCATAAACCTTCATAATCCGTCAAAATCCCGCACAACCTTCGAAGACCTTCAGAGTACATCTGAATCCTCCAGATTCCTTCAATAGTCCCTTCAGGCTTCTCCCAAATTTTCCAGAAGCATGCAGAATTTCGCAACATTTCTAGTCAACTACACACTTCACCTCTTCTGTCCGATCTTTCATGATGAGGTCACAGAGTCAGAATCTGAAACGTTATTATCCGTTGTCATTCTCATGTTATGATTTCTTCCTTCAGTCTTTCATCTGAAACGTAATCGAGATAATCCGTTTGAAAAATCACATTATTCTAACCAACCAGATTACGATCACAAAATGTGTCAAAAACTTTGGGAAAACTGGATTTTGGTTCGTGTTTTTCTGAACTCCAACTCTTCCAGAAAAATGATATATCAATTTTTATTTTTCTCTGAGAAAACGGGCACTTGAAATGGGTAATTAAAAATCAGAGATCAATGCATCATGGACACCAAGAAAATTGCTACTGGATTATATAATACACATACACAAATAAATAATAAATCATTCAAGGGGGGAGAGAAAACTTGAGCAAAAACAAAATATTTCTTTTCAATGGCACACACATGAAGTCGTCCGAATTTAGAATTCAGAATCTCGAATTCAGAATCATCAAGAATTCCAAGAGTGGGGGAGCATCCCGATTTAGATTCGATAGCGTCCAAAGTTGAGGAGAAGGCGTCTGGAGCGGAGATTTGGAAGCGGCGTCACTGGAGTTTCTTCGGCATCCCGTCGGATCGGTCCTCGTCGTTTTTCTTGGGTCCGCGAGTCGAAGACACTCTTCAAGACATTGACCATTTTCCAGAAAGTGTAGTCGGGCCGGAGTGCAACAATGTGAGAGGAGAATCTGGAATGTTGCGATTAAAAGTTCTGAACCTTATTACTAAGTTACTAATGGTCCCAAACGGATGAAACTTTGTCACCTCATAGTACAGATAGCTCTACAAAACTAGCAAAAATTTCATCTCAATCGGGCTAGCGAGTGCTCAGTTTTGACGACTTATATTTGAGATCCTTCAAAAAACTACAGTACCCATTTTCCTCACTGGTCAAGACATTTTCACCAAAACTATCTAGACTTTCAAAAACCAAACACTCTCCAGAAACCTCACTTACAAAAAAGAAGCACAACATCTTCAAGATTACTCACCCTCCTTGCTGCTCATCTGGCGACGTCGGATGCTCCAGAATAAACACGTCTTCTTGACACTTGACACACACGATGAAGGAGAGCATGGCCAAGAAGAACACGAATTTCATTTTTAGGGAAGAGAGAGAAAGTGGAGTGATCTGAAAATGAGCAAAATTTTTTAGAAAAAAAAAAGAGAGGGCGGGGAGGAATTCGAGGCTCCGCCCACTTGAGCTGGAAGCCGGGAGCAAGAAAGCAAAACGAGGGTGAAGGGGATTAAAATTGAGAGGCGGACTCGAAAATGAGCTGGATTTTAGAATTAGCTCATTTCGTATTAGGGATTCGTTTCGAATGACGAAATTCGAAAACTCGAAAAAAAAACAACAAAAACAGGCGAAATCTTGTGAACTTTTCCATACACACCCACACCTTTTATAGGATTTTCGACTACATTTATCCCATTTCTGGACTATGAAGGAGTGTCTGGGCAAGGATTATTAAAAGTTAGAAAAATTGGAGTATGTCTAATTTGGATTTGGGAGTGGGATTGGATGTTTATAGAGATTAGGATTAGTTGGGCTTTTTGGAGGTTCACTGGAACTTTCTTATGAGAAATTGAGCGGGAAATCGAAAATCTAACTCTGTCGGGAAGTAATAAAAAATCCTATAAATTTTTCTCATGATTCATTCATTTCCGCGCGATTTGAGAAAATAAACTTTATCAAATTCATGTTGCCATTTAATAGGATTTTCAGTCAATTTTTTTTTGCTACAAGTTTCATTAGGGGGAGAAGTTGAGGATGTGTAATTTTTGGTCGAGCTGGAGGAAAAAATAGAGAAGAGCATCTATCGGAAATTCCTAATCTCAGACTTTCAAAATATCACATTCTCCAGTTTTTTTTTCGTAAGATGAAAAACCAGATCAAATTTTTTTTTCGTTTCCATTTCAGTGAATCTGAAAAATGATGTGAATACCTAGAACATGACCTAAATTTATGTGTGTGGGAACAAATGAGACTAGTACTGAAACGGATCAGAAATTCTAACTAAGTGAAATTCAGAATTCTGGAATCTAGAGATTCTGGGCACTGAAATCACTTGGAAATTTTGAAAGTTCAGATCCTAGAATACTAATGCTCAAATATTTGGACATTTTGAGATTCCAAACTTTACCAATTCTAGGCTACCAACTTAGAATTTTCAAAATCCTCACTTCTGAATTCAGGCGGCGTCTGAATTCAAAATGTCTCAAAAAAATATGGAGGGTGATCCCATACGGAATGTGGGAGGGTGGTGCAAAGAAGAAGATGTTGCTTCTGGACTTTGATTTCCGGAGGTTTGTGTAGAAACCAGAATATTCAAGGAAAGGTCACAAGATTTGTTGTTTGGAAGCAGCAAGGCATTTTTTGTTGTTTGTTTGTGTGTCGGAAACCACAAAAAAAAGTTTTGTGGTGGGAATTTCAAATATCTCGCGGGAGTTTCTGATGTGTTTCTGATTTGGTGTAGTTGCGGGGTGAATAATTATGAACGTCTTGAAAATTTTTGCGAGACCATTTTACAAGAGTAAAAAATCTTTAAAAAAAAGCAGACCGCAAAGAACAATAAGTGAATGTTCCCCATATCTATTTAACCTAGAAAAACCCCTAACGTCACAAAACGTTATCAAATCCGGGGACGTAGACAGAATGGGGAGACAAAATAAGAGAAATTTATATAGAAATGTGTGCAGTCTTTCTATAACAAAAGATATACCACCCATGGTCGTCGTCAGCACAGAGAATAAAGATTACTTTAGATGACGTTAGGGAATTCTGGAAATCAGAATTTCAAGATTCAGAAAGCACCTAGAACATGGGCAAGGACAGAGATGTGAAATAAGTGTGATCATGGGAAAATGGTGATTTTTGGAAAATTGAAAGGAAATTTGGGATTTCGAGAATAGAACTCTGAGTTTTCAGATTCTTGAGTTCTACTAGCTTTCTGAGGTCTTAAAATTTTGTCTCTGAAATTCTCATTTTTAAATTCAAAAATTTAGAGAATAAAGATTTGGTGACGAAACTATCCAAAATTTCGTCACCAAATCCTTCCTTACAAGTTCGAAATTTAACAAGGAAAAAGAAGACCCGAAAAGCATTTGGAAGTTCAAGTTTTGTCTTCCTTACGTCAATCCATTGGGTCATATTTATACTGAAGACGGAACTTATGGTTTTAAAATAGCCTATTCCTTTTCAGGGTCTCAGAGTTCAAGATTCTTAATCTGACGTCTTCAAAAGGCGAAATAAAGCCCAAAAAAGTTCGGATTGCACGTTTGATTCAGAACACCATGAAGTTGAGGGGGAAATTTGGTTTCTTTGGTTTTGGGATTTTGGGATTTTCCGAGATTTCCCGAGATTTCCGCTTTTTCAGGAAGCAAAATGACGATCTTCAAAATTTAAGCAGATGTCTTGGTTTTCCAAGGCTTTAGATTTTTGAGCGTACTCTGATGCTCCAAGGACCGGAAAATGAGTCTAGAAGTGTGTCGAAATTAGAACATTGTGTAAAAGAGAAGATGAGCTCATCGGATTTTCAGGAGAAAAGAAAAAGAGGAGGAAAAGTGTAAAAATTTTTGTTGAAATTTGTGGAGGTTTTCGGTTAGTCGGTAAACTCAAAATTGTTTCGAAAACATTTGAAACCTTCAAACCTTGGGCCCTCTTGAAATTTCGACCGCGCGTTGCGGTCGCGTCGCGGTTTTTCGAAATTTTGTATCCTTAGCCTACTTTTCTGTTCACCGTTTGAGACTTAGAGTGAAACAAGAAAAAACAAAAATACTCGGATTTTTTTTCATTTTCCCAATGCATTTCCCGATCTTTTATAGGTACATCCATAGTACGCATTAACCTTTGATACATTAACCCCCACAAACATATTAACATTTTGATCTGCAAAATGTTAATTTCCAACGTATGATATCAGAAGAAAACACCACCAACACATCCTGTCTCTGCGTACATAAATGTATACCGGAAATGAACTTTTCCAGTTCAAGGAATCTCAAGGTCTCTTAAATTTTCTGGAATTTTCTGGAAAATCAGTATGTTCTTCCGGAAGGAAAAACAGATAGGACAACCATTGTTCGTTTTTTTTTTCTTTGGATGATGTCAGAGGAAGGTTGAGAAAATAGAATCGTGGAATCCAGATTCTTCTTCTCTCCTTCTACTGAATTCGAGTAATAATTCATGATCTTCAGAATCTCGAAGCTAGAAGCCGTGCCATCCGGTACCAGGCATAAATAAGAATGGAGAGCAAAAATAGGAAAGAAGAAAAGGATCGGGTGGAAGGTTGAGAACGCGGGGGAAAAAATTTGCATGTCTGGGTGAGGGTGGGGGAATCTGGAATTAGCTAATAGTGAGATTACAAGGCGTACAGTAGTCTTAAAACCTTGTTTGCAAAAATCGTGTTAGTGCCTTCAAAAGCATTCGGGTCAGCAGTGAAATGAGAGTCTTGCAGAACTTAAATTATTCTGCAAAATCTGAAAGCAAGACTCCATAATGTTGCTAGAAGTAGGGAAATAATGACACCACTAACCCGCACCCCTTTTTCAAATCTCCCGCCTTTTTTCGTACAACTCATTAAATCCTGCTAACCGCGGGGGAGTGCACACACCCAAACGCTACTACTCATTTCATCAATCGCAATTCGAGATTTTGGAGTACATGTAGACATGATGATGATGTATGTCTCTTCTGATTCAAGTGAGACGAGTGTAAGTGGGAGAATGTTGGAGAAGAGAAGAAGAAGAAGAAGCACTTTGTTGAGCTCTACAGACTTTTGAAACTGCCACAAAGGAGGTGTGAGTAATGGTGATGATGCGGGAGATTGAACATTTTTAGATTAAAAAACGTAGATCAAAATTTCCTAGCAAGAATTTTCAGAAATTTTAGGCACAGATACATCTAGAGTTGTTGTGGGCCGAGGACAAAATCCGGCCCTTCATCGGCAGGTAAGAAATGGATAACGGAATTTCAGCCGACATCGCAAAATTGGCTAGTTGAGATTTTCGACATACGGTACTACGACTTTTTAGATTTCAAAAGTCGAGACCTCAAAAATGGAACATTCTGAATGGAATAATGTCACTTTGCCAGTAGAATTCTCATTTACAGGCAAAACCTTCAAAAAACACCTTACCCTACATCGAATCCTATCAACCTTCAACTCAAACCACTCGAACTTCTAGAGCTCAAACCATGAACCTCTTCACAGAAAACCGCCAAAAAAAAATAGAAGGGGTTCAAGCTCAAAGCTTAAGTACCCCTTTTTTCTTGAGATGCGATTCGAGGACCTTGTGGATCTTAGAGAATGATGTTATCCTGTTCAAGCCATATATACTGCTCTGAAATACTCTGGAGGGCTTTCGCGGCGAATAACAAAAACCTGAATGAAAATCAGAACCAAGTACAGGTACACACTGTCTGGTCAACTAGCGATAAGTTTGTTGTGATGAACCTCTCGAAAACTGAGAAAAAAGTTGGTGAATCAAATCAAAGTCATAATCAAGTACATGAGTATGTTTTGATGACTGACAGTATGTCTACACATCATAATTGTCATCAAGAGAGAAAGTGTTCTGAAATGGTATTGTTCAGTATCGTGTGATAGCCTTAGCTAAGGCTATCTTAGCTTTAGCTAAGGCTAAGCTTAGTTGAATCGAGTGTCAAGTTCAGCAAACTCAGAACACTAAACTAGATTTTGCAATACTATACGATAACAAAAGAAAATGCAAATAATTTGAGAACTATACAACGGACTACTTCTCCCAAGAGAGCACATATTTATTCCACAGAATGACACCGGGTCGGCAAAAATAATTAGGTGCCATGGCCCGCCGTGTTTTCCATCCTGGGTGGGTGTTCCATCCGCGACGCCTTCTTTATTAAGACGCGTCAATCGAGAGGAAGTTAGAATCTAGGGAGGATCTTCCGGAATTCCACTGGCTGACTCAGGAAGACGTCACTTACTTTTTGTGTTGTTTTTCGGGGATGGAAAAAAACAGAAACAAGTAATGTATACATTTCTGAAGAGACAGATCGGATACATTTATGCTGGATGTACGTACGTCATTGAGAAGAATTTGATCCGGTTGACTTTTGAAAATCAAAATTTTCGGACTCTTGAACCGAGAAACTTCCAGATTTTGGGGAGATTCATAATACTAAGCTGTTAAACACAAAAACTTTCAACACTGAATTTTGTGTTGTTTAATGAGTTCTGACTTGGTACCTGGCACTTCCATCAGGGACAACCCTTCAATTTTCTCTTCTGTTTTCAATAATAACAAATGTTATCCAAAATTCAACTTCTGTTCCAGAACAAACAACGAATCAGGTTCGAAAACAAAAACCAATTTTCAGGTTATACTGGAAGATACGGATCTTGGGGCGGGGTTTTCAGGGTTTGAGAATTTTTTGAGATCTGAACTCGGACTCTGACTGGGAGAGACTCTGGAAAGATAGGAACCGAAATATCACTAGAGAAAACTTTTTAGAAACTTATTTAAAGAGGAAGATCATAAATTTTTCAGATTCTTCAGAATCACATTGACGTCTGAATAAAGTTTATAAATTTTTGATGGCCGAATTCTTTTTTGTTTCTGAGAAAGTCGTGACTTCAGATTTTCAAGTGGTATGTAATGTAAAGTATGTCCATCATGTTTCTAAAACTTCACCAGGGAACCCCGTTTTAAACAGACTTTCAGAATTTTCTCTTTGCACATCTATAGAACAAAATCTGGGCTTTCAAATGTGCTATGTGGCTACCGACACCGTTCAAAGAGGGAATATTGTGAAAAGTTGAATCTTTCGGAGTGCATATCTCGACTTCTAGAAATTTGCTGAGGTAGTCACGTAGCACATTCGTAAGCACAGATTTTGTTCTATAGATATGCAAATTTAGAGAAAATTCTGAAAGTCTGTCTAAAACGGCGTTCCTAGTGAGATACAACGTCTCAAAGATTTGGTAAAAGAGACGCAGGCAACGAGGGTCGTCTCGTTGTCTGCGTCTCTCTCCCTGACAGTTTTGATTGATTATAGCTGGAGTTCTAAGTAAGCTGAAAGCGTTGATGTTTTTTTGAACGTTTATTTTGTGGTTCTCCGTTTTCCAGTTCTAAAATCAACCTTCTAGCTCTTCTAGAAACCGAGATACGATTTCTCAGATGTTGAGCCAGAGAAACGCAAAGAACAAAAGTTTCTCGTTGTCTCTATAAGACTCCCAAAAAACCAGAAATTGAAAGTAAAAAGTACTAAAGTTGAGAGGGCTGACGTACTCCTCCAAGTATCTTAGTCACAGACACGTTAACTTGTGACCAGCGGTCATCTGAATCCTCAAGAACCCTTCGATCCTTCTTTTCAGCTCTCAACACTTTGTCTCAAGTTCCTTCCTCCTCCACTCCAATTTCCAGTAGTAGTACTCCTCCCTCATGTTTCACTTTCCCCCCTCCCCGTATCTTCATTTTCATCCTGTCTTCTGAATCAAAAAGTGAAGCAATAGGGAGGGAGTGGAAAAAAAAATTTTCAAAGTGAAAAACGGATATCTCTTTTTTTTTTCCCCCTCCTTCACTATGCTCCAGGTCTCCCCCTGAAGACATATGTTCAATATCAACACACAGGCGAGATCTGATTTTTTTCAGGATGAGGTGAGAGAGTATGGAGAATCAGGAGGGTGTTAGAGAGTCAGGCGAAAAATCATCATTTGTTGCAGAAGCAGAGTGACCCCGCGGAAGAGCCGCCCTTTTCTTCCCTACACCTCCTCGGCTCCCTCTCCCTCCGACTTTTTATTCTTGTGCGCTCTCTCTCCCACGGGTAGCCCTCCCCTCTCCCGTGCGGATCTCGATCCCCACTTGGTGTCTCTCATCTGAATCTAGAGATTCTGAATTCTGAGCGATTCAGTAGACGTTAGATTCTTGCAAGATGACGCTGTCCACGTTGCTTTTTCTGATCATTGGAGTTGCCGTTCAGGTCAGTTTGGTGCCGGGGACCACCAGGGACAACCAGGCGGACCCGTCGGGGGGTCATTGAATGGGGTAGTTTAACGAGAAGAAGACCAGATGGAATTGAGTGATCGGAGATTAGGTAGTAGGAGTTGGGCATAAGTGATAAAGCTCCAGATAGTAGAGAATGTTCAAGGAAACGTTTTGTTTAGTAAGGTATCTCTTCAGGCCTATTCGATCTTATGTGAGTCCTAATAGAGTCTAGATTCTGGAAGATTCCCCAAGATGACACTGACTGATTCTCCAGCGAATCGCAACCGATTCCGACAAAAACCCTGAAACATTAGCATTCGTTGATCTTCTGAAATCGAGTTTCAGTGAGACCGCCAAAACATAGAGATTCTGTTTTTAATGTCATCTGCTCTCAAGTTTTACAAAATATAAATGACTGAGAACTTTTGAGAATCCATGGCTTTCAGAATCATTTTTGACCTAATAATCAACTTTAGAGCTTTTTCCTGACAACGAGATACAACGCTTTATATTTTATGCAAGAGAGACGCATACAGCAAGAGAGTCTGCGTCTTTAAGCTACAAACTTACTATTAAAGCAGTTATATCTTTGCTTCGAGATACATAAGTAGAAAGTTTGGTCTCTAAGTTCATTAGCCCTACCTATGAACTTTAAGGCCCCTAACCACTTTCACCATTCTATTACCCCTGCTGTAGAATAATAGCCTTGAACTCCCGCGTCGTTAAATTTTAAACCCCTCTCTATCCGTTTCCCAGTCTCAGCTGGTCGCAAGGAGGTCATCTACACTAGTGTCTGTCTCAAAACGCACTAACCTTTTTTTCGCCAAGATTCTCCAGGTTTTTCATATATTAGTGTAACATATGACGAGCAGGCACACACGTGTTTTGCTTCCTGTTCCGTTTTTTCTTTCTTCGGAGGAAGAGTTGGTCAGTGTTTTTTTAGAAATGGGGGTAATCTGGAGATTGAGAACTTTGAAGGGTTGAAAAACTGCTAAGAATAAGAGAAAACGTTACTCCATCCTTTTTTGAGATTACTCGTCGCCAACAGACAAACGGGCGGACTAGTTATCCCTGAACTGGGAGTTCTAGGCCAACACACGATTCCCACCAAATTCTTATAATCCCGTTTCAGATCACCGAGTCTCAGTACCGCCAACACCAACCCACCTATCCACAAAACTATCACAGCCACAGTAACCAAAACCAGAACTACAATGTCCATCAGCAACACTACCATCAGCAGCAGCAGCAGCAACACCATCATCATGCTCAACAGATTGCGCAGCAGCAGAAAACCGCTGCCGCTGCTCAGCAACAGCAGCAACAACAACAGCAACAACAACAACAGTACCCATACAACAACTATCCGAGTCCGAGTGAGTTGTTTTGCGGTGGCCTAGGTTTTCCGATGGTGGCCGAACTTTTTATGGGTGGTCTTACATTCTATCGATAACCAAGCTTGTCCTGTGTTGTTCCTCTTAACAGCCTGATTTCTATCAATGACCTAGTTTTCCACCGATGGCTTAATTTTCATTGATAGTCTACTTTTGGTTTTCTAGGCCACCAATTTCGAGAGACTCTTCCGTTTTCTATAATGCCCTATTCTCGATTTTCTAAGTCATACATCTCGAAAACTCTTCCATTTGGGATCATGGCCTATTTTTAGTTTTCTAGCCTTTAAAGACCTTACTCACTCATGGCCTAGTTTTGGTTTTCTAGGCCACCAAACACAGAAAACTCTTCCATTTTCACTAAAGAAAAAAACTTATCCACTCTTCTTGCAGACTCGATAAAAGCGTACCAAACTGCGTACCCCACAGTTCCGCATGCCTCGGTTCTGAATCAGCCACAACATCAGATTTGCGACATTCCGCCAGACTTGTGGTAAGTGCAAAGATGTTTGATGGGGATTCGTCATATTGGTTTTTGATCGCAAAAAATCGTTTTTAGCCTCGAATAACCCTCGGAAAGAACGATCAAAGACATTTTTTAAACGTTTCCAGAACATCCTCAATCTGTTGAGACATCCACCTTGATTCTGAGTCAACAAAAAAAATCAACAAAAAGAATTCGAAACTTTTCGACGCTCTGAGAATCGAACCCCCGTCTATCGATTACCAAACCTTCCCATTACCAACTGAGCCATTCAGGTGCGACAGTCCACAATCCGCGCAACAATGCGGTGTCCAGCGTCAGTGTGATTCACTGCGCCACCGGAGACAACCCATCAAAATCACGCTGATCTATGAGGCGTTGTGCCCGTACTGTCAGAAGTGAGATTTTCTTCAGTCAAAAAAATTATGGCCTAGGAAAAACCTAGGCCATTGTTTTCGTAAAATTTTCATAATACGCGCTCTCAGATTCATCGCCAATCAACTCGGTAGCGTTTTCAATCAATTCCAAGGGCAACTGATTCTGGAGCTCGTGCCGTGGGGCAATTCGAGGATAATGAGGGTGCGTGGAGTTTTTTTTGGAGTTGGATTTCTGGTAAATTTCGATAGTAGGATTCTGAGCTTCCGATATTCTGGAATGCTAACATGCTAAAATTTGGAAAATTTCCCATTCTCAGATTCAGAAGTTCTGAGGGAAAAATTCGAGATTCTGGGTCCGAAGAGTTTGAGAATCCTTATCAGAAGGATTCGAAACATTTGGAGAATTCTGTAGTTCAAGAATTCTGAAATTCATAAAACTCTGAGATTCTGAGACTCAGAATTTCTGAAGGATCTCAAAATTCTGAGATTTTATTTTTCAAATTTGTTTTTTCAAGATTCTGATTTTTCTAAGTTCTTTGAAATTCTTTGATTCTGAAGAATTGTAAAATTCGAAAACCAAAACCTTAATAAGATTGTCTAACTGTATTTTTCTCATTTTTGAAGTTTCAAATCCGCGAAAATCCGCCAATTTTCAAACTCAAAATCTCAAAAATCTGAACTCTCAATTTTTCTCAAAAAATTCTTTGTTTCAAAAAGTTTAATTTCGAATTTCAAGTGTGTATTTCACCTCCTTTTAATTTCTGAAGATTCCGTATCTTCTAGAAATTTCGAAACCCTAGTTTCCCAGAATTCAAGAATCCTTCCTTTAGGACGGCTCATTCTCGTGCAACCACGGTCAAAAAGAGTGCGACGCGAATCGTCTCCAGTCTTGTGTCATTGATATTCTGAAGGTCAGTTTTCCCCCCTCCCATCATCACCATTATCAAGACACACCAAAACACGCCCCACATCAATCTTATCACACTCATCAAGAATGATTGATTACAGGTCAAAGGAGCACTCCCCTTCATCGTCTGCTTCGAACGAAACATTCAGCACTACGGTGTGGAGCACGCGATGCAAACGTGCTCCGCGTTCATCCGCAGCCAGTATCGACAGATTCGGTGAGACAGCAAACGCCGCCCAATTTCCTTACTATCCATTCTTCCAGCCAATGCTACGACGGTCCAAGGGGAATCCAACTGCAACGCGAGGCCGCGCAGAAGACAATGTCGACGCGCCCGAATCCCATCGTCGAGGTCCCCTATCTCCTCATCAACGACTACACCCCATCAGTGGATATGAATAATCTAAACGTGATGCTGCTGCCTCAACTGTTGGCCAAGTGGACCAAGCTAACGCATAAGCAGTGACTGTTTTCGTGGAGGGAATGAATGATTCAGAAATTTATCAATTTCCAGGGTAAAAGTCAAGAGTGAAACTTGCAATGAACAATAAATTAGATGTGGAAGAAGGGGGGCACCAAAGTACACAAAATCGAGAGAAATTGGGGAAATTTGAAAAAGGGTGGGGGAAACCGTTGAAATCATTGCAACGAAGTGGTGGCCATCATACCAGCCAAACTCTGCACAATATTGTCGTTGAGCATCTTGCTCACCTCATCGGCGATGTGACGTTTCGGGTCGATCTTTCCGACGTTCTTAATCGCCAACTCCTGATCCGTCATGTTCTTCTCGTCCTCCAGCGCCTTCTTGTAGTTTTTGGCCAGCTTCAGCATCGCCTTCAGATGCTCCTTGTTCTGCTCGCCGCACTTGGTGTAGTTCTCCACGGAGACGGCGTCCATCCATGAGAGTTTGTTGAGGTTCAGCAGCATCTTTTGCTCGAGATCATGGGTGCGGTAGGCGATCGGGATGGAGTAGTAGTGACGGTTGAGTCCGTGAATGAGGGCCTGTAAGAAGTCGATGCTTCAGTCTAGCTTGTAGATTTTTAGACAGATCTAGTCGATTTTCAGCCTGGCTTGACTCAAATCTGTCCCACTCCATTTACAAACTGTACAAACCGAAATAAGATGGAAAATGGCAATTTGAAACTAATTTTTCGCTTGTCTCTCTCTCACCTGAATACTAGGCTTCTGCAAGTGTCCCAAGTTCGACGTCGTCTGTCGCGGCTCCTGATTCAACGCCATCGACTGTGGATTGATCGTGCGGAACGCGTCGATCACCACCTTTCCCTTCACCGACTGAATCGGATCGACGACGACGGCCACGGCTCTCTCGGAGAGCGCCTCGAACGACTGCTGAGTGTTGATATCGACACCGGACAGCCAGCATCCGAATCCCGGGTGAGAGTGGTACCATCCGACGACCATCTCTGGGCGGCCGGTCTGTTTGAGCATGTCCAACATTTTCGCTTGGAAGACTGGGTCGACGGCTTCGACGGAGACTCCCTGGAAATTGAAAATTCAATTTTTTTGGATCGATTTTTCTGAAGACATGTTTGGAAAGCTCAGATTCTGCATGAGAATACGCAAATCCATACAAGTTCTGATGTTTTCAAGCACGAAAGTAGCCAATTGGAACTAAAAATCACTGTAAAATTGTCACATTCTTCTAGTGGAAAATCTCACTGTTTTGAGGGAAATTTTCGTTTTCCCATTCAAAAATTAGCGATTTATACTGGTTTTTGTGATATTGTCAGCTGGAAAATCCCTTATTTAAGCTCAAAATCGAATCAAAATCCCGTCTAGAAAACCGAAAATCTCCCCAAATTTCCTCCTTACCGTTCCCGACTGTGGCATGGCGAACACATCGATCACATTGACGGTATAATCGTCGACAAACTCTCCGAGCATCAAACCCATCACCTCCATCGGCACACCGGCGCGTCCGTGTTTGAGCATTTTCAGCAGGGCCAGCGAGGAAATGTACACGGTTTCCGACGTATCCACCTGATTCGAGTCCTGTGGCGTCGCGCCGAACTGTCCGAGGTTGCCGCCGAGACCGCCGAGTCGCAAGAATCGCTCCATTCCTCTCTGCAAAACGAAATTTGAGGAAAAAAATGGGATTGTTAGCAGGATTTCCGTTGAAAAGGGCCACAAGACAACATAAAATCGAAACTGAGGTTGTGAAAATTACCATGTTTAGCGAATTTTACGTTGGTTGAGTGTTCGGGAAGTGTGAGGATGAGAATGGGGTTCGAATTTTCGCTTTTGGAGGATGACAAATAGAAATGTGTGCAAACACCGCGACGACAAGTCTGCGGACGCGGCATTTTAGTTGGCGCGCAATGAGTTAGCGGGAAGGTGGCAAAATTTGATGATTTCGAGGGTTTTTGTATAAAATTCATGGAAAAAAAAGTTAAAATATGGTGGAAGTTTAAGGAGAATCAAAACTGGAATAGATTTGAGATGCAAAAAGTCAAATTTCAGGTCGAAAATTAACAAAAACTGATTTTTATGTGGAAAATGTGCAGAATTCTATCAAGACAACTGATGTAGTCAGTCGAAGTTAAGATAATCAGCAGATACCCGCAAAAAACGTGAAATTCCACTGAAAATCATCACCCAATTTCAAATATCCCACTTTCGCGCTGGCTGAGTCTCGCCACGAAAACACAAAATTTCGCATGCGCCTTTAAGAAGTTACGGTATCACCTGCCGGAAATTCGGAAACTTCAACCTTCAGATTCAACAAATTCCCGTCACATTTTCATGAAAAAAGTCCCCAGAATCTCAAAATGTTCATGCGGTATACTTACATTGACCATCGAAACCTGTCACTTCTGATTTTCTCGGTGTTAAATCCGACCAGTTCTTCTTCTTCTAATCCTTCAGGAGGTCTTCAGAATTCAGAATCTGCCTTCTCATGTGTGACCGTTCGTCGGAATCTGAATCGCGGCCGAAACAACGTCAAAAGTCAGACGGATTATCCGATAATATGACCCCTTTTCGTTCATTTTTCCAGTTTTTCTTCTGCCAACTTTTTTCTTCTCTGTCTGTTTCTATGTTTTCCAGATTTCGCCGTATTTCTAAACAGACTTGAAACACTTTTTCCGTCGCTTTATTCCACTTGAATGATGACACAATGCATAGAATTTTCTGGAAAAAATCATCCACTAAATGGAAATCCGGGCAATGGCAGGGACAATGCGGAAGATGGGGGGAAAAGTTTCGATTTCATTGTTGAGGACGAAAAAAAAATGGAGGAAGATTCCATTGCATAATTGACAGGAAGGGTAAGAAAAAAGTGAGAAGAGGAAATCTGGATAATTACGAGTCGGAGAGGCTAAAAACATTACAATTATGGGAATAGGGGGATGATGAAAAAGCTTTTACCTTTTTCGCTTTTTTGGCTTAAGCTTATTTTGGAAAGTTTTGGATTCTGAAGATCGAGATTCGGGGAAAGACTTTGAAGCTTTGAGATTTCTGCTGATGGATTTTGAGATTCTGAATTTCTGGAATTCTGAGATTCTGAAATTCTGAGAATCTGAGAAATTCTCAAGGCTCGCGGAATCAGAAAAATATCAAACTTTGTTTTCGAATTTGATTTTGAGGTTTTGAACTTGATTCCAAGATTTCGAGATTTTGGGATTCAAGGGTCGTGAGATTTGGAAGGTGTCTGAGATTCAAGGATTTTTGGATTCTGATGGATTTTGAGATTCTGAAATTCTGAAGTTTTGAGATTCTGAAATTCTGAAGTTTTGAAATTGTGAAATTCGAAAATTCGGAGAATCTGAGTTTTTGAGATTCTGAAGGTTCTGAGAATCTGAAAAGAGATAGAAGTAAAAAACAATAATTCAATCTTCTTCGTTCTAATAGTCCGTAGGATTTGAATCTCCAGGAACACTATAAACTTCGATATTTTTTGAGATTTGAAAGTTTGAAAAAAACGAAGTTTGGAAAAAAAAGCTTTATAATTTTTAGGCTTAAACTTGCAGTCAGAAACTCGTCAAGTTACCCGGAAAACCAAAAAAAAAATTAAAGATAGAAAAAATTTCCCTTCACTCTGCAGCAGCTTTTTCAAGAACCCTTAACTTCTTCCTTCAATTTTTTCAGCTACTTCCAAGTTTTCTCGTCTTCTGAAGTCTACCCTTACTTCAGTTCCATTCTTCTTCTCCTCGTTCACTTTCTCCTTCTCTTCATCAAACTTCCCACCAAAAGTTAAGTTCACCAAAAACCGACAAAAATTTTGTGTAATAACAATTCTCGTGTTCCCTGTTCACTATCGTCCAAATTTTGATGATGATGATTCACTAAATTTCACTTACTAAAGACTTCCGACTATTGACTTTCCATCGATTTCTCACCTCTCAGTTCCCGGTTTAAAACCCCAAGAAAAAAAGGAATAGTTCTCACTTCCGATTTCCCCCCAATTTTCACTTGTTTCCCGTTATCCAAACTAAAAGTGTAGAGAGTGTAATTTTCCTCCATCTAGACCTAATTCTCATAGTTCAAAACGGTTAAAAAAAAACAAAACTATCCCTTGTCCCCATAGTTCAAGAAAAAGATCCCCCACACAGACACATACTCTTGTTTGTTTTCATAACTACCAACAATTAAAGGGACATCTTATTCTTATTCTTCTCCTCCTTACAGTGGTTATTTATAATCATCACCCCCCTTTCTAACCCCTCCATTTTCCTCCCCTCCGCTAGGACTCCCCTCGGAACAGTCGGATCTCGACTCCGCCCCTCCACCACCGACAACAATTTCTGTTCGAATCGGAAACTTTTGCGCCGAGAGAGAGAGAAAGATTCATCCCTGATTCATTTTCCTCCTCCTCACGAATCCCCAAGCCTAAGCCAAAGCCAGTTTTCTGTTTCATAAGCACACACACACACACACACATAGGCATAGCCATATGTGTGGAGAACTTTCTAGTACAGGTGACGAGGAGGAGTGTGGTCACATCACCTTTCCCCTAGAGTAGCAGAAAAGCTAACCAGAACAGGCATCGCCCCTGACCACACCAGAACGAATGAACGAACGATTATCGTCGTTTTCTACCTCTCTTTTTACCTCGTTGTTCCGATGTGTATTGTCGCTAAAAAATGCTGTTGTATATATTTTTTTTGGACTTGGCTCTAAAACTGTTGTCTATGGTTTTGCAGGACCTTTTCCCCTTCCGTAGTTCATGTTCATAAACACTAGGTTTTGTGGCGCACAGTCACTTTCAACAAATTTATCTCGGTTTCTGCATTAGATATAAAACATGGTCCAAATATGATGAACATTTTTCTGGTTGACCATTTTTTGATAGCTGCTACTAGAACCTACAGTACCGGACAAAAAGATATCACATTTAATGATTTTAAGTGCGAAATAGCCAACTTTGAGAATCTGAAAAATGTTTCGCGATTTCTTTGAAATTTCGTGAGCTTGTTAAGCAATCCAAGATCTTCATTTTTGCAGTTGACAATTTTTCTTGGTAATCACTGACAGATCAGATAGATCGCTGAATTTGACGCAAGCCTCGAAATTTCGGTTGATGTTAGTGTTAATTTCGACCATTTCGGCACCTCTTAGATTCATGGCGACCTAACTAACTTGTCTTCAGTTTTCATCAAAAGTTGTCAACTACAAAAATGAAGACCTAGGACTGCTTAATAAACTCACAAAATTTCAAAGACATTGAAACGCTGTGAGCCATTTTTCAGTTGCTCAAAGTTGGCTAAATGGGATATATTTTTGTCCGGTACTCTAGATAAATGTGTTCAAAGGTACCGCATGGTTTTGATCTCTGGAACATTCCCTCCCGATCCGTATAATTTTCATTGGAATCGGACTTCTTTGAAACGTCGCGGCTACAAAATCACATTTTTTTCGATTTCTGATTTTTGACTACCTTTTTGTTGACTCAAAAACATAAGAACCTTTTCTCCTAATCTTGATTTTTAAAAATCATTCCTGTTTTTTCTCTCCACCATCTCTCCGTCTCTCATTCTCATGACTCTCTTCTTATTCCAGAAGTTTCCTTCTTCATTTTTATGACATAATTTGTTGTTTGTTATTCTTTCTCATTTCTTTATTATTCTTACAGACACCATTCCCCCACTATTCGACGACTGACTCGGCTAGAGAAAAATTATATCGGAAGAAGGAGAAAGGTTTTATTATAAAAAGTATCTTCAAAAAAATCCAAAGATGTCTTCGATGACATCACTAATACTGTTGCTGTCGGGACTAGCGGGAGGTAAGCATATGATTTTAGAAAATGAATGGTCTAACTTTTACATGGCCTAGGAAACCAAGAATGGAAAGTTCTAGGCCATCACTATTTCAGTTGTCCCGTGAGGTGTTCTATGACTGCTTTTGTCTTAACTTTCCATTTCATTTCATAGACCGCCGTCAATAACCATAAACCATGTTTCCCTGCTTTATGGCTAGCCAAAGTTGTTTCGAAGTACAGATTAGCCAAAACCAAAACCGCAAAACTTTTCGAATTTCAATTTACTCTCTCTCCCCTCTTCTACTCGATTTCACTTTCGCAAAACCAGCTAGTTCTCCTCGCTAAACAATTTGCGAATATGGAAGAAGATCCTTTTGTGCCGAAGGAAGGAAGAACATCGGGAGACTAATTTAGTGGTAGGGGGCAGGAGAGGAAAGCTTAGCCGAGGAAAAGTACACAAATTTTTTAATCTTCGTGATCCGAGTGGTTAGAGGGAGTCAAATAGAGGAAGGAGTGGACTATGCCAGAGGCGGTCTGCAATAACGGTTGAAAGTGTCCTATCTGAAATTTCTATGTGGAGCAGACGAGAATGCGAAAAAGCTCAGTAGGCCTAGGAAGTCAAGGATGAAGATTTCTGAGCCACCAGCATAACAAGTGTTTGTAGAAGACCCTTGCCACAGTCGATGGCTCATTTGCGACGTCTTACAATAATAGTCTAGATTGATCTACCTTAGATGTTAATTTTCTAGACCTTCCACTCTATGCCCCTCGGTGATAAACCAGGTATACCCTTACCGTCTAGCTTTCAAATCAAAAATTTACACAACTCAATAATTGAGTCAATATTCAACTCCGAATTGTTTCCAGCCTACTCCCTGCAGTGCTATATCTGCGGCGACGATGGTCTCGACGAGTTCGGCGAGTGCCACGCGCAGTTCCAATATGATTGTAATGATTACGCAAGAAGGTTTGCGGTGACCGAGAAAATCTATTGTCGGAGTTCGCGGACGAAGAACTCGACAACTGGTGAGTGGTTTTTCTTATATTGGCCTTTTGGATCCTGGACCTCTTCCTATGCATTCTAAATTTAAGACCTGTTATCTTGATATTTGTTTACCTGCTTTCTTATTCCGGAAGAGATGGATATGCCGGATATATGTATAGAAACTCAACGAGGCGTGCGGTATCGCGCTTGCGCACTTTAGGGTCAAAAGGTAATAGGCAATACAAGTTATGTTATGATATCTCCACCAGCGCGCGACCGACTTTCTAGGCCAACGTCTGTCTGTGTGTGTGTCCGGATGTCCGACTGAAACTAGCTTACTAACTAAACCCTTTGCACCCCCCTCTCAATTGTGTGTCTCGATTTGAGGAGACCGATTTAGTTTCGGGGTGAGAGAGGGGGCAAATCTTCTCAACATCCAAGCTAATTCGGGCTGTCCGGCCAAACAATAGTGGGGGGGGGGGGGGGGGGGGGGGGGG